>APFE030905082.1:61069-73215 GCA_000404065.3 Pinus taeda
AAATTCAAGAAAAAATGGTTAGATTGTTGAATGAAGATAGTTGGGATGATGTCGTACGCAACTATCCAGATTCAAGTTCTACATCAACATTAAAAGTTTTTTATCTTGCATTTAAAAAGGTATCTTGATTTACACATTCGTTTTTATTCATCTGTGTACTATTTTTAATTAATAACTTACACATATATTTGTTTATTTTATAAAATATGAGGAAGGAAGATAATGGAGCACCAGACAATTTCAAGACTTTTATTGAAAAAATAAAGATCAAAACACTGAGGAATCAACGTATTAAGAATGTTGAACTTGATCCAACTCTTAATCATTTCATTTGGAATGGGCTAGACACTATTCAATATTAAGTAATACAAGGTGACTATGAAGACATTGCTAAACTCATACCAAAAAGGGATTATGCCCTAGTTATTGCAGATATTCCCTATGGTTTCAATATTCCAAACATTTACTATGATAGTGACCCTTATACTTATCAAGCTTTTAATAAAGTGGTTGCGGGATTTGTAGAAGTGACGTCATCATCATTATGGAGATTTGTGACATTTCATTCAGACACACAATTGACAATGATATTGTCAAGCTTCAAGGGGAAAACAAATTCAAGGATGCAGTTACATGGTAAGACGTTTAAAATGTATATTTGATTAATATTGAAAAATTCATTTATGTACAAGTTAATTGAACTTCTACTATTTCATGTTAGAGGCAAAAGTCAAATCTTCTTAACAATGAAGATCAACAATTTATAAATGACTGTGAGTTCATTCATATTGATAGTTGGGTAAAAGATGATGGCCATATCTATGATTTTTAATCGGGTGGATAGAAAGAGTCATAGCCAAATACTAACTTATGATGTTGTTGTGAGAAAACTAACATATGAAGACAAAGAAACAAAAGAAGAGATAGTTAACATTTATCGAAAACCACAATTATTGATTAACTATCTTATAGACATATGTTCAAATGAAGGAGATTGGGTTCTGGATTTATGTTCTGGTTCAGGTAAGTGTTATTATATGGAATTGAATTTCAATATGTTATTTTTTTAATTAATATGTCATTGTACTAATTTACTTCATTATTTCTTTTGTGCTTGATAATTAGGTACAACACTAGCATATTGCCTTCAAAAATGAAGAAATTGCATTACAATTGAGAAATATCCATTACAATGCAATTTCATTAAGCAAAGAATTAATGATCTTCAATTTCTTCCAGATGCAATGCAAGAAATTGGGTTGAAGAAAGGGGACTTTAGTGAATCACGTGTGGCAAAAAAAGAAAAGGAACCCCAACCACCATTTCACGGAATGTTTGGAAAGAGATACATTGGGAGATTCGCAGACATCAAAGATCCATTAGAAGAGGAAAATGAGCAAAAGGAAGCATAAAATATTGTGGAAGAAGATAATGATGAAACTCTAGAGGACGAAGAGTTTGGATTACTGACATTGTTGATTAAATTTATGTTATGCTTGGAAATCAAGCTTTGCAATATTTTGACTTTGACATTTTATGAGAAGAATAATTAATCAATTAAGGTTGTTATGTGTTCAATATTTGTAATATGTGATTTTCGCATTGATTTTTAAGTTAATCAGTATTTTTTGAAAAAAAGTGATTATTATTATTTTTTTGACATGAAATTCATAAAAAAAAACTATTATTTAACCATTTTTAGTTAAATTTTTCGTATAAAAATTGTGATTTTGATGTGTCAATTCTAGCAAAAAATTATCAAAATGTATAGTTTTTTTGTTATATTTATGTTAAAAATGGTTATTTTTATGTCTATTGTTAAAAAATATTG
Source organism: Pinus taeda (assembly GCA_000404065.3). Lineage (NCBI taxonomy): Eukaryota > Viridiplantae > Streptophyta > Pinopsida > Pinales > Pinaceae > Pinus > Pinus taeda. The sequence continues at coordinate 62,901 of APFE030905082.1, forward strand.
TTTTTTAGAAACAATTATTTCATGTGGATTGAAAAATTAATTAAGGATGTATAAATATGTAGATTATCTAAAATTCAAACTATCGACTTCTAATTTAAAAATGCAAAACAATAAAAACCCCACTACAAAGAAATTAAAATTAAAATAGGAAACAAGAAAATATGAAGAAAACGACCACTTCAAAAACTATCAAATTTAGAAAATAATTATTTACATTTCATACACTAGAAAATTTAAAGTCAAAAAATAGGCCTTTTAAGAAAAGGGTGTGATGTAGAATACTCATTTTTTTAAATCCGCATGAAAATCACTACCATTCTAAAACATAATGTACATGAAAAAAATTAAAGTTCCAAAAACTATGCTATAAAAAAAACATGTGTGTTCTACATCACCCTTTTTCAAAATCAGGTCATTTTTTTGCTATCTCTACGAAACGAGTAACAATATCAGTTCCCGTTTCAAAGTTTACATTGTTTTAAAAGGAATCACAATATTCTAAAAAAATGTTTTGAGGTTTGGATATCACCAAGTCTAGATCAAGGATGAGGATATTTACAAAATTGCATTTAGGACTGTGTATGGATATTACGAGTTTGTAGTGGTGCCATTTGGCCTAACAAATACACTGACTACCTTTATGTGCCTACTGAACAATATCCTCAGTCAATACTTAGATAAGTTTGTGTTGGTTTTCTTTGATGTTATCCTAGTGTATCCAAAGACTAATAAAGAGCATAAGGAGCACCTCAAGATAGTATTGCAAGTATTAAGGGAGCACCAGCTTTATGTCAAGCTCAAAAAATGTGATTTCTTTCAATCACAAGTGCATTATTTAGGTCGTGCCATTTTGAAAGGAGTGGTATAAGATCCTGAGAAGATCAAGGGGATCATGCAATGGTATGTCCCTCGAAATGTGGTAGAAATAATATCCTTTATGGGTATGACATGATATTATAGAAGGTTTATTCAAGGTTTTCAAGGATTGGACATCCAGTCAATTCACTGCAAAGGAAAGGGGTAAAGTTTAATTGGACATTAGAGTGCGTAGCAAGTTTTGAAAAGCTAATTTCTTTTCTAACAAATGCCTTCATCATGAAGATCACATATGTGGATAATGATTTATTAGTGTGTATATGTTTTTGCATGGAGGGACTCATTGGAGTTCTCATGTAAGAAGGACATGCGATCAACTATTAATCCATTAAGTTAAATGAGCATGAGAAGAATTATGTAGCACATAATTTAGAGCTTGCAACAATTGTGCATCCTTTAAAAATGTGAAGACACTACTTACATGAGAGTAAATTCACATAATTATAGATCATAGTGGGTTGAAATACTTGTTTGATAAGGCGCAATTGAATGCCAAAAAATTTAGGTGGATGATAGTGAGTTTACTATGAAATTAGGTATATTAATGTCAACAAAAACCGAGTAGAAGATGCACTTAGCAGGAGCATTCAAATGATATATATGGCAACAACTAGTGTCTATGAGTTAGACATAAAAGAAAGATTCAAAGAAGCACACTAAGGTGATGAACATTTTTAGTATGTAAGTAAGCACCCGAGGCAAGCACCCAAGGGGGTGTTGAAAATGTAACTAGTATTAGTGTTCATAATTGTTGTTTGGCTCATAACATGATGTAATTCTTATGTATTTGCAACATAGGAAAAACAGATTATTGTAAATATCGAAGCAAAAATATTTTTAAAAGAATGGGTTTCATGCTCAATTTATTTTTTTTATAGATCAAAGCACCCATTGAGTGCTTCTAGGGTTGAGTCATGAGTTATTGTACTTGTAATCATGTTCTAGACCCTTATTGGGATTTTTGTATAAAAGAAGAAAGATTATTTTATGTAAAATAGTCATGTATCTATCCTCCACCAAGTCGGCCTACCCTCCCATCAAGTTGACCTCATTAAAGGAATTTGACCTCACACAAGAGACTATATATATAGGTAGTGCATTTTACCTTGTGGCACATCAATCAAAAAAATTTGATTTGAAATTTTAAGAAGTTCGAAGGCAAGAAAAGGAAGCGAAAAAAGGCTTGAAGAAGGAAGAATAACCCTAGCAAAGGAAGGAGGAACACTAGCAAAGGAAAGGAGGTTGCTCCTAGTCCACACATGCAAAATTTCTAAGTTGTAGGAGGGTTGAAGATTGCAAGTTTGTAGTAGAGACTGAAATTATATTGCATGATGAAGAGATGTGAAGTTTGACTAAGTTTGAAGGAGGTTGACTTGGATTGACTTTGTTGGATTAAGCTCACTTGAAAGAACTCGTCTTAGAAGGCTGACTTGGTGGATGGAGGAAGGTTTGATGTTGGTCTAGAGGCCTTGGTTGTCTCATTTGATTTGGTTATTTAAGAGGAGAAGAAAATTTTTAGTTGGGTTTTCCCCTAGGAGAGGGATTTTGTCGTGGTTGAGAACCTACATCCTTGTCCTTGTTGTTTTTGTATTTATGTTTTAGTAGTTGCATGACGATAAGAAGATCAAATAAGAAATAAAAGAAGTTAATAAGAACTCAAATACATCACAAGGAGATAAGATAAAGTCACCTCACTTTATTCCTATAAAGTCTACTCATAAATTGATTGACATTTCCCAAATTTTCATGAAGGATATTTTCACGTTGCATGGCATGACCAAAAATATTATATCCGATTGATATGCTAAATTTACCTCAAAGTTTTGAAAGTATTTCTTTGCAAGTTTTGGTACCTAATTAGGATTTAGTACAACCTACCATCCTCATATAGATTGACAAATAGAGAAGGCAATCCTAGTGCTAGATGACATGTTAAGAATGCCTATCATGCGTTAGCCCAAACAGTGGGAACATTATTTATTTATGGCAGAGTTTGCATATAATAATGGGCATCAAAAGTCACTGAAGATGAGTCCCCTTGAAGCATTGTATGGTAGAAATTGTTAAATCTCCTAATATCTGCCCAAATTTATATTCTTAGAACAATTATTTATTCTCAACAATTTATTTAATTAACTAAATAACTTCTAAATGATTGAAAAATTAAATCACTAGGGTTTTAACTTCTAGAAATATATGTTGCGAAAAATAAAAATTTATAGAGATCAATCACACAATGCAACATATACATACCCACAATGATTCTGTGATTCATTAATATGGAAAATTAGGGTGTTCAACCGACAAAGTTTTAAAAGGAAAAATACAATTGTTGGAACCTGTAACTTGGATCGCACTGGATGAATTCCACCTAAGGAAATTTGGCCACTTGGAAATCGGTCTTTGAAATAATTCATCTTGGAGAAATTCATCTCAACAATCTGTGGAAAATTAACCTTGTGTCTTCCCTACAAGTTGCAAGTGTGCCTTAGGAAATTTGATCTCCAGCAAATTGGTTTCTCTAATTAAAATAAACCTCTCTCTCTTCAACAACTTGGCCCTGCAATCTCCAACAAATCAACCTCCTAGATATGCCTTTGAATCCTCCTATAGTCTTCTCCCTCCACGCTTCTGTCTACTAAGTCCTCAGACTAGAGAAAATTTATTTCTCTTGTTGTGACTCCTCTCTTGTGCCTTCTGTTAGAGTCGGTCTTGTCAGTCCTCCGACAGAGATCAAAACTCTTTCTGCATTTCATTTTTAGGAGTCTTGCTCCATCCACTCAGCTACATTCCACTAGGGGCATGCCATAATCTGACGGAAAAGGTATTCTCAGTCATTTCCCCTCATGTCTGGCACCTGCTGGCTTAGGTCTTTTCATCAATAGTCAATGTTCGATCTTTTAATGGACGAGAGTCATTTTCAATCATTAGGTCTAGGGATTAATCAATTTGGTCTTCAACCATGTCCAATAAAGCCATGCAGGCCAGAGGGAGACCCTTACAAAGTTGTGATTCAAAGATGTTCATCGTCATGTTGACAGATTACGACTGTTCTTCAAAACTCTGTTTTGAAGAAAAGTCAAACAGTGTGTCATTTGTGATAATTTTCAAAAAGTCTCCAGTTCATCTCTTCAGGTGAAGTCATGGTTTCCTTGGCCAAATGACATGTCAACAACCCCTACAAAAAAGTGCCAAAAATTTCATCATTATAGCTAAAAATTCAAAGGGAAAAAGTGAAATACAGAGTTGCATTAAATCAGGGAAAAAGTGCCAAATCAAAACATTAGCAAAGTGGGTTTTGAAGTAACAAAAATCAAACCCATGACTCCAAGGTCTTTATATAATATTCCCACAAGAAACAAAGTCATTGTGCATACTAAGGTAGAGAGAAACATTGCAAAGTGAGTCTGAGAGAGCTAGCATGCGTTTGGGTGAGTTTGGAGGAGTTTTCAAGGGCGTGGCGCACAGACAGAGGACCGTGGCGCATAGAGCGCTACTCCACAGTGTTAATTTAACACGGGCGCGGCACACACACAGAGCACGACGCACCGGGTTTGCTGTGCGGCGCACACCCACCAAGGCCCGAATTTGTGCCAAATTTGCATCAAGTCAATTTGAATCCCTTCCAATTGCCAGGTAGGGTCTACATCTTACTTGCTCATCAAATTTTGTGGATATGATGATGGTTTATGGCCGTTTATAATTGCAATAAAAAACGCCTAAACCCTACCACTTGAAATCATCAAAACCATTGTTGCTAGGGTTGCAAATTGTTGTGTTGATGCCAAGGCTCCTCCCTTTCATTTTTCCCCTGCTTTCCATTGTTCCCTTCCCCCTTATCCCATTTTTCCCTATTTTCCTTACCCTAAAACATTACTAAACCCCTATTCCCTATCCCCTCCACTCATTTGTCAAACATAAAACCCCAAAACCCTACCTTATAAAATCCCCAAACCCTCCTACACGTCCCTAAACAAAATTCCCCCCCATAACCCATGATCCCATCATATTATTCCCATTCCTAACACTCCTTTTTTGCATTGTTCGCCTTGGTGGCAGAGATCACAACAACACATAGTTTCACTACCATCATCAAAGGGTAGTACAAGCATAGTCCATTTACAGCAGTCATGGCATCTGAGCATTCATCAGAGTATGAAATGGAAACCCAAAGTGATTCATCCTCGAAAGAACAGGCTCCTCGGAGACATAAAAAAAGTGGCAAACATGTTAGGGATGAGCCAACCACCCTCACTGAATTGCAGGCCTGCCCTCTTGCTATGTCATGTTTCCAACATCTATCATGTTTTGAGTTTTGTCAGAGGGTGGCTAATGTTCGAGTTCATCATGAGTTGGGCCGTCCTTTTGTCCTTCACCTACATGGATGTCACTCTATCTTGGCCGACGTCATCTTCACACTGATACCTGAAACTGTCTCATTAGCAACCAGCATACCGAATGTTGGAGAACCATAGCACAAGAAACAGAAGGTTGATCGGCAACACTATGAGCCTTACATTAAGGCCAGTTTCTTGAGGCAGCTCCAAAGAGTCTTTCCATCTAGACATTTGAAAGATGAATATGCTCCACTCATGAAGTTGATCATGAAATATTTCAGCTGTGAGGGGAGGTTCTCTTGTTTATATGCCTATCACATCAGGTTGCTCATGCACTTTACCAGGGTACGGATGATGAACATCCCATATTTCATTTGCAGGAACACAGAGAGGATGAACACCTTCATGCAACACAAAACCCCTCAGCAGCAACTTAACAATGTTTATCATTTTTCTCTAATTAAGATTTTGGTGGATCATCAGCTGGGATTACAGGGCATTACATGGGATGACTTCATCTCCCGTGACCTCTTCAGCACTTCACAGGTATTATCAGAGGTTGAACATGAGATAGGTGGTCCTTATCATCAGTATGACCACCATGAGACCTCTACTATGCCAATATTCATCACCTATTAGAGAGGCAGTAGACATTTGTTCGCAGCTGCAAAGCGAGTGTTATCTCCACCCGAGGTGGAAGGGGCCTCGCTTCCGACATTGGAAACACAGGTATAGGACAAGGGCAAGAGGCCCATGCATGATGAGGGGCCATCAGGTGAACAAGAGGCCGACTTCATCCTCATTCATGATGATGATACAGATGTGGAGAGTGCCAAGCTTAGGAGGACCATCCAGGAGCAGAAAACAGAGATCCAAGCCTTGTCTCTCAATTTGGAGAGGCTTAAGTGGATTATCAGGTATTTGGAGCAGAGGAAGAAACAGCTCGAGGACCAGCATGAGATCATGGAGCTGCAAAATATCCGCGAGAATCGCCAAGCTGCCCAACATAGGAGGATTGAGCTCACTCCATTAGAGCAAGAGATTAACAATGACCAAGAGTCTTGGCTTGAGCGTATCAACATCCACCTTGAGAGATTGTTAGAGAAGGCCGACAAGGACAAAACCATATTGAGGTGGATGGTTTATCACTACAGGGCATGGAACATGAGTTCAAAGGCTCGGATAAGGAGTTTGAAGGCGAAATTAGGGAGAGCGACAAAGAGACAAAAGAGGCAAAAAGAGAAATATCGGCTTCGAATATTGGCTGAAGCCTCTGTGGCCCAACATAGCACCTCATAGAGAACCTCCAGCCCAAATCTAAAAAAATTTGGGGTAATTTTGGTCACATGACAAATTTTTGGGCACAAAATAGGGTTTTTCTCCTTGTGCGTCGCACCACTGGCGCGACGCTTAGGATTGGGAACTCCAAATCAATAATGGTTTGCATTTTTGGATTTATCATGAAAATTCAGACTACTGGTGTGTGGAAAAGAAGTTTGGGCAAGTTTTGAGTCCCCAAGAGGTCAAAAACACTCAAAAAATGACCTCTCTGCCCCTATTTTGATACACAGGAAGCAGTCTTGCGAGAATGAAGTTTTGGAGGGGAAAATGAGCACCAAATTCCGAAATTCCACTTGGGTTGAAAAGTAGACAGGCACGGCTTTCCAACAAGCACACTTGGGCACAATTTGGACTTCAACAGGTACCTAAAAATTGCCTTCAAAGTGGCGCTGCGCATATAGCTTTGGGCACGACGCATATAGACCAAAAGGCCAAAATCACTTCCGCTCCGCGACATTTCGATTCACGACTTTTTCCAAGTGGGCCCGCTCATTTACATTATATTTTTTTTTGGCACCTAAGGCAAAGTTTAAAGTATTTTCACTAAAGGTTGGTTTCTATCCAAGTGGAAAAGGAAGGCGAGCAGTCACCCAAGCCATTTGTCATTTTTGTAACGCTGCACCTGTAACTAATGGTTGGCTTTCCATTTCTAGTTTGTAATCATTTGAAAAACTCCCCAACTGTGGGTCGTTCTATTTCCCAATGGCATAGTCTATTTATTGTATGCAAAACCATTTGCAAAGGGTTGGTTGTAATTTCTAGGTGACTGTGGGAGAGAATCTCAGTTCTTCATTGTATATTTTGACAGAGAATTAATGAAAGGCAGCGGCTCTGGTTCATGAGATTCATGTGGTGTGAGTGTAGAAAATGTGTTCTCTTTACGTTTCATATGTATTTCTTTATGTTTCACAGTACATTCATATTCATTTCCAGTGAAATTTTCTAAGTAAGATAAGATAGAATTCATGTTTATTGCTCTGCCTGTGGGAAAGTTTCACATTATGTGTTCTTCTTATGTTGAAAAGGATTCATGTGTTTATGCCCTTTTCACCCTCCTAAACAATCTTTCCATTCCGCATTATTTCAAATTTAATTTCTAGACTTTTCGCTTGTCTTGCCTCACAAAGTAATCTGTGCCTTTGTGTTAAATTCTCTGCTTATTGCTGGTTCGTTGGTCCCATACATCCCAGAAACTCAGTCATTTATAAAAAATTGCTTCTTGTTTCCATATTTATTTACCTAGCCTAAAATCAATATTCACTGTAAGTCATCTCAGACCATATTGTTGATCTATTCACTGAGTGTGACTCAGAGAGAGCCCTCTCCTATTCTGGTAGGGCTAGCTACCAGACTAAGCGTGGTTTGTGGTTACCCTGAATTTAGCCTTCCTTCAGCCTAAGGTAGATTTAGGTGCTAACATAGTGGCAACTCCACTGGGGATCGAAATTACTCCCCTTACTTCTTGATAGTTCTAAGCTTCCGGATGATAAGTTTAGGATTTGATAGGCTGAGTGAGTTGGTCGTGTCCTTTGATTTTTCAAAATAGCACGCTGGCTTCTAGAAGATATACCAGAGCTAATCCAGATCCAGATCCTCCGCACATCTACGAAAATCCCAATTTGATTCCAAGAATTCGTCGTCAAGAGAACTCTATATCTCCCGTGTTCAAATCCCATTCATGCCCTGACATTTTTGAGTATCTTGAAGAGCTAGATTTTGATGAGAAGTTTGAAATATCATTGTTCGAGACCAAATCCGAAAGGGCGGTTGACTCTACTATCCCCAATCCATAGTTTCTTGTAGACTTGGAGACTGAAAGGGCTAACTGGTCAATTGATAATTACATTGTGGCACAGCTTCAAACTCCAATTGCTAGTCCCCTACAAACTGCGCACACTCCTCCAACACCTCCAAGGCCAAAACCACCAAGAGTGATGGCTGCTCATTTTGCACCTCTTGTCCTACCTCAAATTTTTGATGATATGCCCGCAGATTATCAAAGCAAAATCCAGTTTTTTGATGGCACTCCTAACAACATTACTGCCCAGCAACATGTGGACATAATGGTAGATTTCTATGAACTTCACGACATCGATGCAGATAATGTGGCAATGAGACTCTTTGTACAGACATTTGCAGGTGAAGTGAGGAAATGGTTCAGAGGTTTGCCGGCTGCACATATCGCTACCTTGGCCGACCTACAAAGACAATTTTTAAACCGGTGGGAAGTGAAAAAGAATCCTCTTCAAATTCTGGCCGAATATGAGAAAATCAAACGAAATGCTGGTGAGTCGGTCCAAGACTACTGCATTAGACTCAATTCTGTTTATAATGAAATTCCCGATGATCTAAGGCCACCTGTGGGGCTAGCCATGGTGAAGTTTTTAGATGGTTTTGATGCTGACATGGCTTATCAATTAAGAGAGAGAGAACCAACCACAATGGAAGACATGCAGAAGATCGCGGTCAACGTTGAAGAAAATCTGCTGACCAAGAGGGCTAAAACAAAGGCAAAAAAGAAGGTCACCGTAAAGGAAGAATGTTCCTCGATAGATCAATTACTCTGGAAGGTAGAGTAGATGCTTGAAAGGGTGAAACTTGAAAAACCTGAGCCACAAGTTAGAAATCCTAACTTCCGTGGCCAGAAAAAACCACAATATAGAATAAGACAGAGAGATCAGCGAGCCCAAGAGCAGACAACACAACAGCCAGTACAGCCACCTTTGCAACAAAATTTTGTGCATGGACCAGAATCAGATGAGGACGTGAATATAATAGGTGAAGAAAACCACTTCTTTACTCCTGATAATTTGCCTATTTATATTATCGAGGATGAGGAGTATGCAGAAAGTTTGGCTGTACACAAAGATGTAGATTTCATTCTAGTAAATGACACTGTTTTGGAGGAAGAACCAGATGAGTTCCAAAGAGGCTATATGAATGCTCTGTCCGCCCAGTAGCAGCGATATTCACTTAGAAACAGAGACGTGCCGGTTAAACCAATTCAGAAGAGGAAGGATGGTGAGAAATCAAAGAATGATTCATTGGTTGCACAAAGGAAAGGAAAGGAGGCGGTTGATCCAGATAGCAACAAATCACCATCAGCAGAAAAATCAAGCCAGCCAATTGCATAGAAAGAAAAGGAAAGGAAAGAAATCCCAGTCAAAGAGGTAGAAAAGGTTCCCGCTTTTAATTTAGAGAATGAAATTTCTAAATTGAAAGTATCCATTCCCTTGACTGAAATAATGAGGAACAACAGTTATAAAGGGCAAGTATCTAAAATTTTGAATTTGGACCCAATGTCTGACATGGTGAATGTCAAAGATGATCAACCCGAAATGATTTTTGGGCCAGCATCGAATGGTGATTCTCCTGACAGTGATGTGCCACCTTTTTATATCAGTTTAAGATTGCATGATTTTGTGTTACATAATGCCATGTTCGATTTCAGAGCTTCTCACAATCTCATGCCCAAGGCTATCATGGATTAGCTGGGTCTGGACATCACCCAGCAATACCATGATCTCTATTCATTTGATTCCAGCAGAGTAAGATGTATCGGGCTCATCAAAGACTTGGTTGTGAGTTTGGATCAACTCCCAATGAAGACCGTTTTGATGGATATTGTTTTAGCAGATATTCTTCCCAGGTTTGGCATGCTTCTTTCCAGGTCTTGGTTAGCAAAATTGAAAGGGACACTGCAACTAGATTTCTCCTATGCAACGATTCCAGTGTTTGGCCAAATGAGGAAATTGTATCGG
>APFE030905084.1:11995-34611 GCA_000404065.3 Pinus taeda
TTCATTGACGAGATCATTTCAAAGGCCGAGACATCCCAGAGAACAAGTTCCCGAAGACCTCAGATCCAACATTCCTCCCAAACAGATCACCAGACGGAGGAAGTACTAGGACCTGAAAGGAAGCTGGAAACACCAGAGCACGTTGAGGAATCGGTAGAAGAACCTAAAGAAACAGAAGATACTGAAGATAGAGCAAGCGATTCAGGAAAAAGACCAATGGAGGATAACAGACCGGAAGGAAGGGGGAAAATTCACTCTCCACCCTGGAATTTCCTATTGGGGATCTCCCAAGAGGAACAGTCCCTATGAAGAACATTCCACCTGCAACACTACCTAATTTTCATGGGTTATCCTCTGAAGACCCTGAAGAGTTCCTATTTGAATTTGATATACTGTGTAGGAGTTATGATTATGTAACTCCAGCTCAGAAATTAAAACTGTTTCCAGCAACATTGAAAGGGAATGTGTTAAGGTGGTTTATGAGCTTAGGGGCTCAGGTAATCACTACGTGGGATCAGATGAAATAAAGTTTTCTGACCAAATATCAGGATTACTGCCAAACAAGAGAAAGGAAGGAAGAATTGTTTAAAATGGTTCAGAAGGAGGACGAGAATCTGGAGGACTTTGTAGAAATACTGCAGTATAATCTACAGCGATTTGATCATCCGACTATGAGTAAGGATATTCTGAAGACAACACTGCTAAAAGGGGTACGAGATGACTGCTTGGATACGCTGAATATGCTTGGAAAAGGGGATAATTCCAAAGAACCATTTGATGAGATTATCAACCTATGTATGAGATGTTCCAGAGGAGCAGCAAGCAGACCAAAAAGCAGGGACAGTATATACTCAAGAGTCCAGAAATCAGCAAGTGGAGGAGCAACACGAGCCGAAATAGGTAACTTGCTTGAAGAATTTAAAACTAAAATGTTAAGCTCTTTTGCTTCACAAATTAATTCCCTGCAGGTTAAAAAGAAGCAGGTAGAAGCAGAAGCTGCTCTGGCTATTTTATGTTCTAAATGCAGAGAGAAGCACCCACTGAGGGAATGCCCATTGGATAGGGTACCAATTTGCACCATCTGTGAAAAGGATCATGAGACTCAACAATGCCCTTCTTTGCCAGGAATAAAGGAAGCATTGTAATCAACTGAAGAGGAAGCTGAAGCAGTGTACCTAATGACACAGAGGAGGCAATGGCAACCACAAAGACAAGGTATGAATTCTAACACATCATTTAGTCGTTGGAATAATCATTCTCCTTTTCAAACAAATTACCCACTCGTGAATCAAATGCAATACCCACCCTTTAATCCAATGCATTTTCCACCCATGCAGCAACCAAATCCTCCTTTTACCGATCCTACCATGTGGAATCCTTGGACTCTACAACAACCTTATTTCAATCAATGGAACCCAAACTGGACAGCCCAACAGATTCCATTTCCTCAACACCAACAATCTCTTTCCTTACCATCTAACGCTCCACCGAATAACCAGACAATCAGACCCCAACTTCCTGTACAACCTAACCCCAACCCGAATAATAATAAAGCTCTGCAGGTAATTGATATTCAAAGTCAACCTATTTCCCCTATGCAATGCAATGATATCCATTTACATTATGGGAGAATAGTTGAACCCATCATTGATGATATTACTGACTCTGAAAAAGAGGAAACTAGAAAAGAAAAGTCATCTAACAACAATGCTGAAAGAGTTGAATCATCTTCTAACAAGACTGCTCAAACAGCAGAGCCACCCTTCCCTGAACGTCTGGCTCTTACCAAAACATTTGAGCCACCTGTTTTTAACATTTTAGGAGAACTGCAGAATTTATATGTCAAAATTCCGTTATTGCAAGCACTAAGAGATGTTCCTATTTATGCTAGAACTGTTAGGGATATTTGTATTAAAAATCCTAGAAGAAAAGCTAAGGAACCCCTCACAGTCCATGTGATGGGAGAACTGACTGCGTTGATGACAGAAAAAGACCCCCGTGTGAAATATGGTGACCCTGGTCACCCTACAGTAACAGTTCAGGTTGGTAAAACCTTTGTCTCTAAAGTTCTAGTAGATCTGGGTGATGCAGTAAACATTATGACACTTGAAACAGCACAATTACTGCAGCTGAAAAATTTAATTAGGGAAACCCCAACCATTCTAGAGCTGACTGACCACTCTATAATTAAACCTGAAGGAGTCATTGAAGACCTGGTAATTTCCGTAGAATCTTGGAATTACCCAACCGATTTTGTTGTGTTACAAACTAAAACAAAGTTGGGGGGTCATCCACTGATTCTAGGAAGACCTTGGCTGGCTACAACAGATGCCTTCATCAACTGTAGATCTGGATCAATGACAATATCTAATGGGCAGGAAACCAAACAACTTACTCTTTATCGTCATGCCACACCCATGATTAATAACGACAATTCTGTATGGTTAGATTATGAGGATGAGGAAACCCAACCTATTTTAACTGTCGGACAAGCTTTAACTTTCAAAGACTCAACCGAAGATGAATTAATCAACAACTTTATTTCTGAACCTTCTTCAGTCAGTCCAGAAATACATAATAACTTCACTGCAATCTTGGAATCTGAATCCCAGCAGAACCTTGAAGCTGAAAATCTGCCTCAGACATTAGCTGGCAGCTCCTCCAAAAGTATAACAGTAGAAATCGAGCCGGGTAAAACATTAAATATAAATCCTAATCTAACAGACGATCAAAAACAACAGTTAATGAAGCTACTCCATCAAAATAAAGAAGCATTCACATGGGATTATACAGATATGAAGGGGATTTCTCCTGAACTATGCACCCACTGCATTTATATTAAAGAAGGATCCTGCCCAGTCTGTCAACCCCAACGACAGATGAATCCCAATTTAAGGGAAATTTTAAAGGAAGAACTTCAAAAATTGTTGATTGCAGGATTTATATATCCTATATCTGATAGTGAATGGGTTTCTCCACTAGTAATTGTACCCAAGAAAAATGGGAAATGGAGAGTATGTGTGGATTATAGAGCCCTAAATAAGGCCACCCAGAAAGACCATTTCCCCTTACCATTCATTGATCAGGTATTAGATAACTTGGCAGGTAAGAAATTCTTTTCCTTTTTGGATGGATTTAGCAGATATAATCAGATCAAGGTTGCACCCCAAGATCAGGACAAGACCACTTTCACTAGCCCACGGGGGACCTTTGCCTATAGGGTTCTTCCATTTGGGCTATGTAATGCCCCAACAACATTTCAAAGAGCAATGATAGGGATTTTTTTTGATACGTTAAATGATTCTTTAGAAATATTTATGGATGACTTTACTCCTTATGGCACAACTTCTGAGGATGCATTACAGAACCTTGAAAAAGTACTTAAGCGATGTATAGAAGCACACCTTGCCTTAAGTACTGAAAAATGCCATATGATGATGAATCAAGGTATTGTATTGGGTCACTTCATCTCATTCTTAGGAATTCAAGTCGATCCAGCTAAAATACAGGTAATTTAGACCCTCCCTATCCCCAAAACACAAACTGATGTGAGAAGCTTCTTAGGACATGCCGGGTATTATAGAAGATTTATCAAGAATTTTTCTAAAATAGCTTCTCCTCTGTTTGTGTTACTAACGAAAAATGCTGAATTTAAGTGGACTGATGATTGTGAAAAAGCATTTGATGAACTTAAACTCAGTTGTCTACAGCTCCCATTTTGAGAGGACCTGATTGGGCACTCCCCTTTCATATATCCTCTGATGCCTCAGACACTGCGATTGGATCTGTCTTGGGACAAGAAGAAAATAGTCTTCCCTATGCAATTTATTTTATTAGTAAAAATATGACCCCCGCAGAACTTAATTATATAGTTGCTGAGAAGGAATTTCTAGCAGTGATTTATGCTATCAATAAGTTTCAGCATTATATTACTGGTTATACTACTTTTGTGCATACTGACCACTCGACCATTAAATACTTAATGAACAAATCAGTTACAAATGCTCGAGTTACCAGATGGTTATTGTTATTACAAGAATTTGCTATCACAATTGTAGATCGACCAGGAAAAGAGAATGTAGTTGCTGATTTCCTTTCTCGATTAAAAACTAATGAAAATATTCCAGTAGATGATTCTTTTCCTGACGAGTATTTATTTGCAGTATCTGCTCACTCACCTTGGTATGCAGACATTCCCAACTATTTAGTTGCAGTGAAATTACCATCACACCTATCACATAGAGAAAAAAGGAAAATCATTTAGCAAAGCGCTAGGTACAACTGGATAAGCAGGTGTCTGTTTCACACAGGACTCGATCAGGAGATCCGGAGATGCATTGGCGAAGATCGAATTTATGATGTATTGATGGCCCTTATGGAGGGCATTTTGCAGACAAAAGAACAGCACACAAGGTTCTCAGGATGGGTTACTACTGGCCCTCAATCTTCAAGGATGCAAGGAAATATGTCAGGGTCTACGATAGCTGTCAAAGAATGGGCCAGCCTAATCACAGGGATGAAATGCCACTCAATGCCCAGGTAATTATTGAACCTTTTGAAAGATGGGCACTAGATTTTACAGGTCCCATTAACACTCCATCCAATCAAAAAGTTTATATACTAGTATGCACGGATTATATGACTAAGTGGGTAGAAGCTAAGGCACTCCTCAAAACTAATGAAGAATTAGCATTAACATTTTTATTTGAAGAGATCTTCGTTAGGTTTGGATTGCCTAGGGAACTAGTCACTGATGGGGGACCTCCTTTTAACTCTCATGGCTTCAAAGACACATTGCAGAGATACCATATTAAGCATAAAGTGACTACACCTTATCACCCCCAGGAAAATGGGCAGGTGGAAAGCACCAACAAAGTCATAGAAGCCATTTTGACAAAAACAATAAAGGAAAATAGGAGGGATTGGTTTCAAAAGTTGCCTGAAGCGCTATGGGCTTATAGAACTACTTGGAGGAATACTACCGGCTTTTCACCCTATGAATTAGTTTTTAGTAAAAATGCTATTTTCCCTGTGGAGTTTGAAATCAAAACCTTAAGAACTGCTTTAGCTGTTAACCTTGATTTGACTGATGCACAGATAGCCAGGT
Organism: Pinus taeda; assembly: GCA_000404065.3. NCBI lineage: Eukaryota > Viridiplantae > Streptophyta > Pinopsida > Pinales > Pinaceae > Pinus > Pinus taeda. The sequence continues at coordinate 17,103 of APFE030905084.1, forward strand.
TGCATCAGCTTTAGGAACTGGACGAGAAGAGGTTGGATGCCATCCATCAAACAACCATGATTCAACAACAAAGAACCAGGTGGCAAGACAAAACCATTAAGCAAAAGCAGTTCCAGAAAGGTAATTGGGCTTTACTGTATGACTCCCGCTTCGAAAATTTCCAAGGTAAATTAAGAACAAGGTGGCTAGGACCTTATCAAGTAGATGCTGTTTTTCCAAATGGAACAGTCAGACTCTTAACGATTGATGATAGTAGAACACCATTATTAGTGAATGGGTATCGACTCTGTTTATATCAACGGCATGTTTCTAAAGAGGATTTCAAAGCTACTTGCACGACAGACTTACATTATGGTTTTTTGGGGGAACTTGCTGTCCCTCAAGGCACTTAAATTTCTATTTATTTATTTATTTTTAGATTAGATTTCTTAACTAATAATCCCTGCCAAGGGTTGCCATGTTATAATTAATTGTTTTGCAGATCTTAGTTTCGGAGGATGGATGAGAATAAAAATTCCAAAAGAATCACTTTGCAGCTTGGGAATGTTTTTCGGACCATAAATCAGTCTTTCATTATGTCCCGTTGCTGCAACACCACTTCCCCATTGTTGCAACACCACTTCCCGTTGCTGCAACACCACTTCCCGTTGCTGCAACACCACTTCCCGTTGCTGCAACACCACTTCCTGTTGCTGCAACACCATTTCCCCGTTGCCGCAACACCACTTCCCGCTGCTGCAGCACCAACTCCTGTTACTACAACATCACTTCTTGATGCTGTAACACCAGTTTCAGTACTTAATGAAGTATCATCCGAATGGAACATATTATTCTTCATTAAAGGAACCAACCATACACTCTGATAATTACACTTCTTCACTACTACTTCCTGTCAGTAATAAAAATCGCCTATATTTTCACGCTTGTAGACCCTTTGTAATCATTATTGATCCAGCAAAAGACAAGATAAGACTTTTTGGCACGCAACTAAAGGTAAAAGTAAAGGTACGCATGTTTAAGTGTGGATATTAAATTATAGTTAATGTGGAGATGTTGATACGACTGCCGAAATCGTTGTACTACCAATCAGATCATTTAACCGTAGATTTGGGGGGATTACCAAAATATTGTAATTATTGCATAACACGTCAATCACTGCCACCCTTAGTCCTTGTAGTAATATCTAAAAGTCACCTCGTCATGGCATACCATCATTTGTAACGATTTACTCCGTCTCAAACTCGGCAACTCGGCTCTGCATTGTGTATTTTTGCTGGATCAACAGCTATGGGGGGAAATCTGATTACAACTAAGGATGAAGGGTTGATGGAAGGCCATTATTTTTGGACTAATGTCCCCGGAAAAACCAAATGTGGGAAAACGGGTGCAGCTATCTAAGGGTTTTCTTATTAAGCAATATCAGAGTACAATCTAGGTGTCGAAACTGGCCTACCCAATAGATAATTTCCTTGGTAGTAAGACCTCTCAGTTTCTGACAAATCTCTTGGCTAAAACCCTAGATAATCCTTCCGGCAGCTACTCAGCACCAATCTGCCCTAGAAACCCCAACGTCAACCTCTCTCTAGCCTACATCAGCCCCTCTCTACCTCACGCTGGCCCTGTGTCACCCCAGATGGGTTTGCGTCATCCTTAGGAGGCCTTGCATCAACCCGCAGGCCCTCTGCGTTAGCAACACTGGCCTCTCTGAGGCTATGCGCAACTCCTGACTACCTCTACATGGCCCTACGTGAGCCCTGGGTGGATCTACGTCACTCTCCCTGGCTACTGCACTGCTCTCTCGACACTATCTCTACCTCTCTATCTCTATGTACTTAAATGCCCCTCAGTTGCATCTCCCAATCACTAATTCTATCTCTCTTAGCAAACCCTACTCTAGAGAATAGAATGACTGGTCACTCTGGTGTCTTCTCCAAGTGACCTTCAAGCCTCCTCTTATACTTTTCCTGTTGACATATCAACGGCTGAGATTAAGTCCTTAATCAACAACTAAGATCAGATATGGCTTGATCCATGTCTTTTGGACCATTCTAACACATATTCATATTAATACACATTAATATTTTATTTTCCCTAAGTTTAGACTTAGGAACTCCATTACAACTATTAATTATTTTAATATCTCCCGATCTGTTTAGAATCTGAAAAACCCTTTCTGGGTATTGGATATCTCATGTGCCCCAACCTCTCTGCCAAATTTCATGGCTAGAGCACATCCGATGCTAGCCCAAATCAAGACTCCATCTTAGCAAGGATTGTGCTCTAGCAATACTCCTCACTGAGTATTACTCTGATCATCTGGCATATGTACTTGTGCTGATGCTAGGCCTTCCTGCCAACCATCCTCTACATTACTGCATCCTGTACTGCTGTCCATAGTTCTTCCACTTCCACTACTACATCTGTACGACAGTTCCCTCTGCATCTGTGTTGCTGCTAGTCCTTTCTCCCAACACTGCATTTGCATTGCATCTCCTCTCATTATGCTGCATGGTGCTGCCCACTGCTGCACTCAACTCAGTTACTAAGAAGTAAGTAACTGATCTCCCAATCTGACCTTCCTATTATGCTAGAGACACCCACTAATGCCGAAGCATCGTCTGTCGCTAACAAGTTCTCCCTCTCTGACCTATGTGCTGCTATAACAACTCCCTGCATTCGCACTGTTGCACACCTCTATGTGCCATCCTGCACTGGTGTAACACTCCTGTGTCTCTCGTACTACTGTAGCCTACTAGCCTTTCACTATCTCGAGTCTTCTGCATTGTAGCTCTCTCTTCTGCTCCATCTGCATCCATCTCTACCTGACTTAGCTAGTCCTGCTACTCCTCTTCGGGGCTCCCATATCAAGGTCTAATCCAAGAGGCTGGGTACCTCAAGGATCCTGCCCCTCATCGTCTGTAGTCTGCCTAACTACAGATCAATGTCTCCCCACTTCCTCTCAAGTGGCGCATGTGCACTCATGGCATAATCATCGTCTATCAAAACTTCCTTCTCTGCCTTGTTGGCACCACCTTAGTCTCAAAAGACTCTCCCTTACTTTCTTCCTTGGACACTGGGTTACATAATGACCCAACTCCCCACAGTGGAAGCACTTGATCTTGGAGAGATATTTCTTCTTCTACTTTTCCTACTTTCCCTCAGATTCTAGGGTCACATCTTCCTCCTCCTGCTTGACTTTGATCCCCTTGCTGTTGCGACACGTCTTCGACTACCGTCTAATCTCTTCCTGCTGAAGAGCTTCCCACATCGTGTCCCAAGGTGGGAGAGTCCCTCTGCCCAGTATACTCTGGATAAATACCTCCCAGTTTTCTAAGACATCATTCAGGGTTGTCCTCACCATTAGCTTCTGATCCAGTGTCGCCTCTATAATAGTCAACAGATCTCGGATCTCATTCAGTCCTCCAAGGAAGGTGTCAATCGGTTCTCCCTTCTTCATCTGATATGACCTCAACTGATTCTCAAGCAGCATTCTTCTCTGCACAGAAGTATGCTGGTACAACTTCTTGATAGCCTCCCACATCTCAAATTGCATTTCCTTCTTGGCTATGTGTGGTACTACATGATCCTTGACCCCATCAAGGATGATGCTCTTGGCCCTCACCATTGCCTCCTCGTACTTGCCATTGTCATTAGGGTCGACTAGGATAGCTATTACCTTCAAGGCAAAGTTCTTGACACGATTCCTGTGAAGACTGTGAAGTTCGACACTCCATCCAGTCTATCCTAGTCTCTTACTCCGTGTAGTGCCATGATTCTCCTCTACTTCCCTCCTGGAAGTTCTCTATTCAGCTCTTCTGAGTCTCTACTTCCCGTCTGGAAGTTCTCTTTTGGACTCCCTCTGAGCCCTGATTTCCCTCCTGGAAATCCTTCTGCCGCTATCAAGACACCCCCTACTCTAATCGTCTTGAGCAACCACACCACCAATTTGGGTTCCTCAACTAGAAACCCTCGGTAGAAAATCCTCTGGACTTGCTCTATCAGGTATTGTTCTAACTACAGTACCTCACTAACTCCACTCTACAATATTCCCACAACCTTCTAAACCCTAGCAACCTAAAGGTGAGAGCTCCTAAGCTTTGCACAATCCCGGTGCCAACAACTCAACCTCCTCAGCCAACTACATCAACCTTCCCAGCGACTGCGTGGCTCTGCGTGAGGCTCCCTTTGGCTCCTTAGCTTCAACGCTGCCTCTTCTTGGCTCACCCTTGATGCCACAGGCACTGCGTCACTCTTCCCTTGTGCTGCTCTGCTAGAAACAACTTCTGTCACATCGGGACAACTATTTTCTACTGCTATTGCTCTGCTTGGCTGATGACCTTTAGTCCTCCTATGATCTGCAATCACACTTTGATACCATGTTGAAGTTTATAATTATACTTAATTAGAAACCCTCTATGCACTTTATCTGATTTATTCCTACCTACTTGTTATTTCCCTTAACAAGTTATTTACAATGTAAATACTGAAAATAAATGCTAATGCATGCTCAACATATTACAGATCAGTAACCAAAAGAAATAGAAACAAACACACCATATGACACCATTATTTTTGGATTAATGTCCTTGGAAAAACCCAATGTGGGAAAATTGGTGCAACTATCTGAGGGTTTTCTTATTAAGCAATATCAGAGTACAATCTAGATGCTGAAATTGACCTACCCAACAGAGAATTTCCTTGGCAGTAATACCTCTCAGTTTCTGACAAATCTCCTGGATGAAACCCCAGATAATTCTTCTAGAAGCTGTTCAACACCAATTTTCCCCAGAAACCCCAACGTCGGCCCCTCTTTGCCTCACGCTAGCCCTACATCAGCCCGGATGGGTCTGCATCAACATTAGGAGGCCCTCTGCGTCAGCAACGCTGGCCTCTCTCAGGCTCTGTGCAAATTTCGGCTGCCTCTGCATGGCCCTGCGGGAGCCCTGGCTGGCTTTGTGTCACTCTCCCCAGCTACTGCGCTGCTCTTCCAACACTATCTCTGCCTCTCTGTCTCTCTGTACTCAAATTCCCCTCAACTACATATCCTGATAAATAGTTCTATCTCTCTTAGTAAACCCTGCTCTAGAGAATAGAATGACTGATCACTCTGGTGTCTTCTCCAAGTGACCCTCAAGCCTCCTCTTATACTTTTCCTGTTGACATATCAACGACCAAGATTAAGTCCTTTATCAATGGCTAAGATTAGATCTGTCTTGATCTATGTATTTTGGACCATTCTAACACAGATTCATATTAATACACATTAAATTTTATTTTCCCTAAGTTTAGGCTTAGGGAGTCCATTAAAAATATTAATTATTTTAATATCTCCTGACCTGTTTAGAATCTTCCCAAACCCTTTCTGGGTATTGGAGATCTCATGTGCCCCAACCTCTCCACCAAATTTCGTGTCTAGATCACATCCGATGCTACCCAAAATCAAAATTAAAAATATGCAAGACAATATTGATTTGAAGCTGGGTAGGAAGGATTTCCCTTCCTCCCCAACTTGACTCACAAATCCTTTTGTTCTCTAATATACAATAATAATAATAAAATGGTATAAACATGAAAACCAACATTGTTGGCGTGTTTATACAGAAAATTTAGGATGAAAACCAAGTACTCTTGGCACCTTATATTTTCTTTTTAAACCCTGTTCTAATCTCATTTTCTTTGTAACCCTCTTTTTATTTTCAAAATAAGTAGCTACGGAATTGTTGAGAATCTGCAACTCTAACAAAATTCTACAGTTGATACTGACAGGGACCAACTGGGACAATTGAAGATCTTGGCATAAGAAAATGATGAATCTTGCAATTAAAGGCATCCAAGGACAATCTACAAATGTCAATCAAAGCATTAGAATTATAAATCCAAATGCATGTAAATATTAGATTAAATAATAAAGGTAAGAAACATTAAATGCTGAAATAAAATAGATGTTGCTACCGCCATTTGAAGTAATCATTACTATTCCAACTTCAGATGTAACTATAAATACTATGTCCTATTAACGAAGTTGGATGTAAGCACATTCATCATTCATCATTGTGCAGATACTCCACTCCATAAACCCTGATAATTCCGCCCTCATTTATACTTTGTTTTCCGGAAAGCCTTTTCACTCATTTCCATTGACGATTTCAATCTCATCCATACTTAGTTTTCCAAAGCCATTTTCGCTCCATAACATTGTCAAAAGAAGCAATTGAAGGTTGAGACTTCACCAACATGGGGGTTATTATGAGGACAGAGCCAGATGGTAAGGAATTCATGGAGGGTTATCCACAAGTCAGAAAAATGTTACAACAAGTACAATGGTTGGAATTTGTAGAAAAAATTAATGGCTATGACAAATAATTAACAAAGTCCTTTGCCCAATAATTTGATGGAGTTGAGGCAGAAATTGGAGATGTGAAAATAGTAGTGACAGAATATTTCATGGCAGAAGTAACTGGGCTACCTAGCACTGGTGAAATATGGTTTAAAAACAAAGGAATTGAAGGAAATGAATAGAGGACATTTCTCAAAAACCCAAGTATGGACACTTCAGTATTTAAGAAAGGCATCCCAAGAATGAATCTTAAAAGAAAATGGAGAAATTTACTATTTGTCATTCAAAAATTTATTACTTGTGAAGGTAGATTCGAAAATATGTTTTTCTATCATATACGTTTGATGATGCATTTCCTTGAGGCATTGAAATTAATTTTCCTGATTTCTAAATCGTCTAAAGAAAATGACCGATAATACTCAAAGAAAAATACAGTCTAGTGAAAATACCATGTATCATCACGACCTGATAAAAATGTTGATTGAATCCCACCTCAAAAGTATAGGAGATCATTGGGAAAGTTTTCTAGTCAAAATCCACTTTAAAGAGGTAGAACGGGAAGAACCCAACAACAAAATAAAGAGAATTAGAAGAAATTTATCTCTAAATCCTAAAGATGACCTACCTCTACAACAAGAGCAACCCTCAGAAGATGAAACTCCCCTTGCTAATGTATTAGAAAATCTTAAAAAGAATAATGTTAGAAGAAGAAAAACCAGTGATAAAGAAGAAGGAATATCTAGAAGAAAAATAGAGTAAATAGAGTAAGCAAAGACATAACAAAGAAAAGTTTAAAACAAATTCCTCTCACTAAAACCTCATCCACAGTCAGGAGGAGTGCAAGACTCAAAAAAACAACGAAGGAATCATCTCGAAAATTCATAGAGTTTGTCAATCTAGAGGAAGAAGAAGGGTTGAAGGATCCATCACCAATCATTTTGTTTCCAATTCCATTGCCTATAGTTGTATCACCAGTTTCAGCACCAATTTCCAATATAATAAGAAGAACATCTGAAATTGAACCAGTCCAATAGGAGATATATGATTATATATAATATTTGTAGAAAAGAGCTACAGAAAAGTCCATGGCATCCTCTTCAAATCAAGAAAAAGAAATTCATTCTGATAGTCCATAAGAAACTCCAATTATAAATAATCTCAAACATGAAATTTATCAATTGGAGACACTAAACATGCACTTAAAACAGGAACATGAAATATTGAAAGTGCAGAATGAAATACAGAGGACCAAGAATGATAATATTCTATTACATATTGCTCTATGGTATGATAAGAATAAGAAGCTAAAAGGGAAGAACATATCCCTTAAGAGAAAAGTCATAAGTCTAAAGTATAAAATTCTGATGAAAAAAACCATGGATGTTAGTCACTAAGAAGAAGGCAAAGAAGACAAATCTGGATGTTTTAGCTCAAGTATCTTAAGGAGTTTAGTAACAGGAAGACTTCATCAGTTTTGAATTTTTTGCATGAGGACATGCAATGACTTCCATGCGGGGGAATGTTGAGCCTCACAATTTCTTCTTTTTGACACCCTTTTTCACTTTATCTATTTCTTTTTTACCTTCATAATCACACATTAGGTATCAAACCACAATAACTATGACATGGCAGGTATAAAATTGTCTTGTATTTCGTAAATTGATAATGTTCTTTATTATTTAGTTTAATGTTTACTTCAACTACCAAATTGCAATGATTCTACAACTAATATATGATTCTACAGCCAAGTCCGTGGTTTGACAAGTTCCAAGGTGCTAGCTAGGAAGTGAAATATATGGGTAGGTGAAAATTGATGCACTCAACAATTTCCTCCTACTCTTGTGAACCTGATCGATGAACGTAGGTCATGGTGATGCGGTCAAAGATGAAGTCAAACTCTGTAGTCGAAAACAAGTGAGCGAGAACAAGATTTACGCCTCATGATTTTCTTTGATAATAACAAATCATGAGCAAATTATGTTATGATGTATTTTAAAGTTAATTATAGTTTCTGTTGATAGGGATTAGGTGTATAGCCCTGAACAATTTATTGCTATGAGCTCTATAAATATGCCTCTCGACAGATATGAAAAGGTTGTTAAGTAAGGACACGACAGTGAGATTTAAACTCTGTTTTTAAAGCTCTATTTATAAAAGAATCATTTCGTCTTCTCATGTGTGGTTAAGTGTTTAACCAATAGCGTGATTGTATGCTTCTCGTAGAGATCCCCCTCGATTTGTAAGGATTTTTGTTTCGTTTTTAGTAGATAGAAATTGTCTTTAGATTCTCATAGCTTTCTGCTTGTTTGATTAAGTAATTGCATTCTAATTTCTTCCAGATTTCAATTAAGTTTGTTCTACTAATCATTTCGTTTGTTGATAGATTTTGAATACACATGGATAGAGTTTAGAAGCAACGACATAGTGTTATACTTTAATCAATTAGACATAATTTTATATTTCTTATAGTTAGAGGATTTATTTGCATAGTTGGATGTTAAATTTCGAGAATGTGTGATCTATAATTCAAGCAAGTGGAATGTATTTTAAGCAAGAGTTTGTTTCATTTTTTTTCATATAAGTATGATTGTTGTTTATATAGATGTGTGATGAGATTCAATAGTAGTTTTTTCTTTTGCGATTGAGTGTGCGTATATAATTCTTATTTAGGCAAAGTGTAGAATTAATTTTCATTTACATTAAGAGTGAGATTGATTTACAAAAGTGTGAGATTTTCTTTATTTCAAAGCAGAGTGTGAGATTTCTATAAGCAAAATTAGTTTTAAGTAAGAGAGTGTGATCATCATTGTAAAGTTAATCTTATTTTCTAGGAATAACTAATTTACTCATAGAAGACATGTGCATTTCAATAACTCAATTTAATTTAGAATAAAAGGCTTCTAGCACATACAGTGAACTTACACTTCATCAACTTACTAGCCCTAGTCGATAATTTATGTAAACAATTAAGGTCAATTAAATTGTTAAACACTCTCCATTGACAATCTCCCTCACTTTGATTGTGATTGTACTTCTATTTCGGTAAGTTTTCTCAATTATCACTCTTACACACCTTTGTTTTCGCAAGTAACACTTTCAGATTCCAGACTATTGTTTTGGCTTGATTTCACTTTGATAATTTTTGTTTTCACATTATCTTCACTCTGGCATGTGTCACTTCCACTTTCTTTAAGCTTTTGCAAGTGTCATTTTCACTTTTTGCTTACTTTCATAAGTGTCATCTTTTAGCATGGGAAGTGTCACACATCACAAAAGGAAGAGTGATGGTTCATTTTAAGGGAAAAATTTGGTGTTTATGGGTCCTATTTATCATATAGACATGTATTAGATCAAATCCCAAAGTTTCATGCATTGTCGTACTAGTGTTGTCACTACTGTCGCAAAGTGTATCTTAAGTGTCGCACCTAGTCGAAGGGAGTCAAATGTACATTCTTTAAGGGAACTATTGATGGATTCTCCTGCACTATTGTTTCCTATTCATCATTAATACATACATTAGACATATTCCCCAAAGTCTTGAGCACTATAGTATAAGTGTCATCATTTTCATCGCAAAGTGTAACCTAAGTGTCACACATGGAGGAGAGTATTGTTTCACCTTCGGATTAAGGGGATCATGTTTTCTTATGAGTGTTGAGTGTTCTATGTCATGTTGTCAATTGTTTTGAGTGTGTGATCATGTTCAATTCCTACGTTGGTTTTATCTTTGCCTCACTGATCCCACAATTAGCCAAATCCTGAAAAGTTTTATGCCCAACCAACTTGACCAAACTCAACCTCCTTGAACTGTGCATTGTGCATAGAAAGGCTCAAGCTCCCCCCTTGACTCCTGGAACTGCATAATGCGCAATTATTGCCTCCAAGGATTATGCATTGCACAGCCTCAATGCTCAACCTTTCCCTCTTGTCCTCCACAATTACGTAGTTTACCCTTCCAGTTAGTCTCCTTATAAACATTGCATAGTAGCAAGGCTCAACTTGTCTCCATGCCTCCTTGAGCTGCACAATTACGCAATCCCTGGGCTTCTCTTCCTCTTGTACTGCACATTAGACAACTTCAAGGTGTTAGCACATCATAAATCCCTTTAGGATGAGAAAAGGACTACATAGGTAACCACAAACCTCTTTGGGCTAGAAATTGGTCCTTTCTAACCGAAGGGGGCTCCCTCACTAAAAGTCTAGAGATAAAGAAACACTGAAGCTCACTAATTTGTAGAGACCAAGTCTAAAAAAGGATACTTGAAATTTAATGAAAATTGTTGGGAAATTCTAGGAAAAGGAAAATCCATTGGGGTATGAAACTAGAAACATAGTTCAAATTGTTAACTCAATACATCAATGCATATATTAGCCATCTATAGAAACAGAGGCATGATAGGTACACCTTTCAAGTTGATATCGATTTTATTAGAATGAAAAAAATAGAGAAACACATAAATAAATCCAGTTGAATAAAAAAGAGAAAATTATAATTCTATTACAGAATTTCCTAACTGATTATTTAGAAGAATAATGATGATGCAGTGAAGAATTCCATCATACATGATGAAAAATCCACAATCATCTAGAGCATCCAAGATGAATTCTAGAAAATTGTTTCAGTACACATTAAAAAAAGGTTGAAGTAAGACATTTAAGATAATAATTGCACAGGATAAAAACAATAGCTTGAAATAAAATACCACAAGAATCTCTGAAATTGATGACAAAACCTTGCACCGATTTTTTTATTATTATTCCAAAAAGATCACATACACCAGGCCTAGTTCGATTCCCAACCAACCCCTTCTTCATGGTTTATGAAGTACTTAAATACATTTACAACACAATAATATCACATGACCAGATACAATGTATGATTCATTCTTCAATGGATCGAAAAGAAAAAAAAAACTAAGATCATGGACATATTGTTTTTGAAACAAGACTAAATAAAGTTAGGCATAAAAAAAAACTACAACATTTTATTTTTAGAAAAAGTATAGAGAAATATACTTTATCCAATAGACTCTATCTAGATAATGAATCTATCTATATAATATCCTTATCCATTAAGATCCTTCCCAGTCATAATAATGTACTTCCAGATGCAAGGATAAAGGTAGAAACAACAACGAGCTTGTGTTGCGAAGTGGTTGTGCGGAAGAATTTTGAATATGTGGTTGCACCTTGTCTTCCCACCCCAAACCAAACAAAATAGTGACATACAATCATCTATGGTTCTGTGATATACCAAAAACATCCAAAACTGCAAGAATGTATGCATAATTCTCTTCATTCACAAACCGAATTCCAAAAATTGGAGAATTCTGTCAGCAGAAATTACTAAAAAGGTTCTCCAAGGGATACCCACAGATCACAAATGGTAACACTTGTGTCAAACCTAAGATAGTTTTTTGTACATGAATTTTTTTTGGAGAGAAACCTCTCTCATTTTCTTCAAATTATTCCCCAGCTCCTTAGAAATTGTTCCCCAAAATCATGACTAAAACATGAAATTACACAGTCCGAAAAATAGGCCTTAACGATGCATTCGAATATCCCTATATATGACACCTGTGCAAAAAATGAAGGAGGTTATTGTTATTTTTCCTGTTCTTGATAAAATCCTCCATCCATTTTTTTAAATTCAGCTCCATGTGGTCGGAAACGACGTTTCAAAATGATTGCTGAAAAAGGGTATTTTGCGCACTGAGTCCAAGTAGCCCTCCATGCTCTGTATGGTTGCACACCTCCTCTGGAAAAATGAATCAAATGGGTAAGTTTGAAATTTATTTGTGATGGTGTATAAATCTTTAAGTAGGATCCTAACTCTCGTAAGCCTCTTGAATGGTTCATACCCACTTGCACAGCTGTTGTGCAGTGACCAGGTTGGGTAGCACTTGTGCGCAATAGATTTTCCATAGTGAGGACAAATCAATTTCTCATCAACTTCTAGATAGGAATCGATCTGTGATCTCCTATAGGGATTCTATGTTCTCGAATTAGGCAGAGTTTGCATGAGTGTACAATGGCATGAGAATAAGGTGACATACAAATTTGAATTACCCCTTGTCTTTTGTCTTGTAGCGCAACATTTGAATTAATTACTTTTAGTGCTCTTGACTTGATATGAATATAAAGGTATGGGGAATCATTAAAGTTTTAGGGGTATGATATTTCTTAGGAATGGAGGTTGTGTATTATGTATGAGGGTTGTACATGTGATGAGTATAGGGAAGTGGTAGTGGTGTTATGGGGATAGGTTTAGAATCAGGGGGGGGAAGGAAATGTAATGTGAATAAGATGTAAATGATATGTGAAAAGGGGATAAGATGTAGACGATATATGAAGGTATGTATAAAGGGAAATGGGGAAATAGGGAAAAAATGGATAGATAGGAATAGGGGATAAGAATTTGAAACATATTTAATGATCATAGCTCATGACCATCAGAACTTTAGACTGACACACCTTCATTTCGGATGGTTCTGATCGACGAACAACTGACACATAACCCCTTTTGACTTGACTGTATAAACATGTGTGACCTCATGAATCCCACTGACTTGACACTCTTTAATGCTTTGGATGAACTCTATATGGAATAAATTCAAGGATGGCAGGCACTTATCTGGAGACTTTGACATCAACAGTAGTCATAGGCTCAACTGCTTCAAAAATTAAAAATCAATGGACAAGGAAATTACATTTGACGTAAAAAAATCTAATGTTGGCTTAGGGGGTCCTAACCCAGGTTCAGAGTTAGTTGCGCCAAACAAATCCCTACACCATTGGCCCTTTCGACATCAATTTGTGTAGCGGGGACTGAAGTCTCACCCGAAGTAGTATGGGGGGATGCTGGAACCAAGTTTCCACATCCAGAGATTAGTGTGATGTCTTTTTGTGACCTAGATATGCCTTTGCGTAGATCTCTAAGCCCTTATGGCTTATCACTGTAACTTCCCTTAACCAACATCTAGACCTTCGTGAAGGTATATGACTGGCTTTTGCGGACCCTGAACAAGAAAAGTATCTACTTACGCGCACCATAGATTCTCCTTAGATTGCGTAATCACTTAAAATTAATTTTGATAAGATAATAGGACGGATCAAGTAAATTCGTGCATAAATACATCATTATTTCATAAAGACATTATTCATCACAAGATATATCACATTCATACATGAAAAAAGTAAAGAGATAAAACACAAGAATTTCTGCAACAACCTTCTTTATTGATCTTTAGTAAAGGCTTACAGACTCAAAAATTCCCTACGCACTCAGTTGCAGGGGTCGCGCACTCAGCTACAGACATAACTCTAGGTCTCTACACACTCAGTTTCAGAGCCGTTCATCCTCTAAGACTCCTATCTCACTCTTCCCTCTATCGACCCATTACATTCATCATTATCCATTATGCCTTAGACTTTCTAAGACACTCCTATTTATACAAATCCTTGGTCCGCGGACCATGGGTAGATCTTCAAAAACTAACTCAAGTTTACATAAGGGAGGGTAAAAAGCCTTTTTGACTCTTAACTAGCTACGCGCTCTGCAACCACAATTTCTGGAGACTTTACATATTTTTACATCAAGGCTTCGACTTTTGCCCCAAAAAATGGGATTTTGTCCCAAAACTGACCCAGGGGAACCCATCCCAATAGGCCTCCAACACAAAGGTCATGACTCGCTCTCGAGTCACTCAGCTGGCACAGTGATCTTGCCGCAAAGATCCCCCAGCTCTACCTATACAACCACTACTTCAATGATGCTCTGCGTGGTTATCTGCTTTACTTGCTCCACCAACTACTCTATGGCTGGTCCTTCACTGGCTCGCTTGATCTTCTACTGTGTAAGATGAAAGTTCGCCAACTTTTCCTGTATGTTGGCTGAGGCTAGGTAGGCTTTGTTCAACCAAGGACCCAACCTAACCTTAAGGATTGCTTCATTTTTCTGCACTGCTTCCACTTGTGCAAGAGGTTGCTTTACATCTTGTAACTTGGTGAGGCATTGCAGCGTAGCAATGGAGCACGTCGTCGTCCTCACTTCGTCGTACTGCTGCTGGATCTCGCAGATCTCTGTATTCAATCACTACAATTTGGGATCTTCCTGCAAGGTTGTTACCATTTCCATGGCCTCTTCAAACAACACTGTGCAGTCCGATTGTGGCATCCACCGTAGCCATCCCTTCCATGATGGAAGCTCCGCGTTGTTCCCTGACTTCAAGCAGAGTGGAAGGTTGTGAATTGAGTTCCAGCTCCGTGATTTTCATGTTGAGTTCGAACTAAACTCTGGCCACCTCTGCCTTAGCATCCCAGATGCCCGTAGCGAGTTTCCATATCTTGGCCTCTAGCTATGCTTTCTCACAGATGTGAAAATCCAGCTCTGTTCGACACGCCTTTGCAACTGCTTCCGCCATTTGGGCATTCTGCTCCTTGATTGTATCTCTATCTTTCACGGCCTCTGTCTTCTCAGTGAACATTTGTTCATTGTTCACCTTGTACTCATTGATTAAACTGAGAGCGTGCTGCTCCCGTGGTCTCAATTCCACTGTCACACCTATCTGCAGCGCATGAATATATTCCTTGGGGAGCGTTGCAATGTTGAGGCCAATGTTCGTCATAGTACTAATGATGATCTTATCATCAGTCAATTCTGTGCTCAAGGATCCTTCTGGTAGCGTGACCATCCTGAGATCCACTATCTTGACCAACTCTACAACTTGACTTGTCCCTGTGCCAGGTTTGTCTGTGCAATGCCCACCTGTCCTATGCCCACCTGTATTCTGTTGGTATGGATCTGCAGTTCATACAGATCCTTCTGAATAAGACCTAATGACTGCAGGAGTTGTTGCTCGAATTGCTGCAATAGTTTAACGATGGTGTCACACACTTTATCCCGATCTCATCGAGATCACCTTCCGTCAGCGTAATGGGATCCAATAGTGGCTTAGTCACCTTTGACTTCTTCTGGGGCCCATCCTTCTACTGTTCTCTGTACCTCTTTACCTGGAATGGAGTGCTCTGTCTCGCCACCACCCTGCGCTGACTTTTCTTCCTCCTCGGTGTGGGGCGAAGGGGATTTACCACTTCTCTTAGAGTCGCATTGCTCATGTTCAGCCTGTTGCTTTGCAGCATGCTCCTTTTCTAGTTGAGCCTTCTCCTCGAACTCCTTCCTTCACTGCGCGGCCAACTTCTGTACCACCTGTTTTACTAGATCCTTCCTCTTTTTCTCCACTGAACTCCTCGCGCCTTTGCTAGTACCTGTGGCTAGGTCAGACGGAGACTACCAATTTGTTGGCCAGCGCTTGATGACTTCTTGAATCACATCATCCGTGGCAATATATGGTAGATCAAACCACTTCTGTTGCAAATCCTTCCGCACCCTGATATAGACGTGGTGGAAGTCTGCCTTAAACTCTGCGTACTCTGATTACTACTCATACACAGTTGGGGACAACCATGGCCCCTAGTTGATGGCCATGAGAATGATCACCTCCATCAAAACCCAAAATATTTTTGTTTTTGTGACCCACGCGGGGTCCTTCGTGGCCCATAGGGAGGAAAACTGTGTAGCCTACGACAAACTTGCCTCCAATGGGGGGAAGCGATTGTCCTCTGGAAGTTCCCAAGCAACCAGCACAATAGAGAGGAGCAACCATGCGTAGTGGAAAGTATTTCTCTCATCTTGAGCCTCGTGACAATTCGCAAGGAACTTGCTACATAGATAGCGCGACCAGTTAAATTGCATGCCCTCTGTGCATTGTGCAGCTAACAAGATCACGAGCACCGGAACCTCATCCACATGACACTTTCTCATGACCTTAATAGCTAGTATCTGCGTGGAAATTATGGATGTTATGGAGTACCCGCATGGCTTCTTGATAAGGTCAAATTTCTTCTTCATCTTTTCTGCCAAGTCGTGCTCGCTTGTCCTTCCACTAAACTCCTTGGCCGGATTCAAGCCTTCATGCATCAGGAGCGTGATTTTGTGGACGAGCATGTATGTGATGGGGATAGGCGCACCAGGCCATAAACACCCATCATGCACTAGAGTCAACAATTTCCTTATACAAGTGGTATTGATATTGGAGAGGTGGTAGTGGGGCACCCACAACAGGTTCAACAACCCCGATTTATTTACTCCTCGGATCCACTCAACTAGCTCCAACACAGTGACATCGGAGTCTTTGTAATAGATTTGTTTCATGTAATTCTCTGTCGCAAGGTGGGGGAACCTCTCATGGTCAACAAAATCCCAATCCTCCATCTTTAAAAGGGGAACCTGCGCTAGGCGCAAACCTTAAAAGTTGATATTTTCCAGCAATAGGGGTGTATGGATGAAAAATTTCTCCATGTTTGGGTCCTTGGGGACTTTCATCTTTCTTTACGCGGAGGGATATACTCTGGAAACTTGGAAATGGACTCCACACCCTCAACATCTATATCTTAGCCACCCTCTTCAACCTCCAAATCTACAACCTTCTCATGTTTCATGTCCTTATTTTGTGCCTGGGTAGCAAAGTGATTTCTAGGCAATTGCGCACTAGAATTGGCCTCTTCTGCTTGTCTTTCTTCAACTTGTGGGTCTTGTGTATTGGTGTAGGCTTCAGCCTAGGTGACCTTGGCAAAAGATCTAGAGCCTTCATTCTCACCACTTCTGGGGCCGCTCCTTCGGAGGCAACAGTTCCTCAGTGCTTGCAGTCTCACCTGGTCCTTGTTGGGTTGTGTTATATTCTTTCCACATAGTTAATAGGGGGTTTGAGGGGTACCCGTAACCCCACTTTATGGGGTCCGGGGCAACGCCCCAGAAAATTTTGGTTTTTGACCATATGTTAGGTTGGGCGGACCCACCTATGGTTTTGTGCATGATTTTCGCACATGTTTTTTAGACCGATGGTTTTCGGTCCATGGTATTGGATTGATGGTTTTTTGGTCCATGGTATTGGACGTGATGGTTTTTCGGTCCATGCTATTGGATGCTTCGGCATGTATAAATATGTATTGTAACATTGAAAGGAACAAAATGAAAAATCAAGCTGGTAGTCTCAGTTTTGAGATCCAGTGGGAAATCTCTGTGTATATGTGTTTTATGTGTTATGCTCTCGCATTTTTATTTTTCTTACGATTTAGAATTCGTATGTAGGTAATTTCTGTATGGGGTTAAAA
>APFE030905084.1:36112-60401 GCA_000404065.3 Pinus taeda
TACTTTCATCACAATCTTTTCAAATCCATATAGAAAAACGATTGCTTCTTTTCTGTAGAGTCGAGTTTTTATTAAATTTAATGCACAAGAGCTCAATTTAAACAATAAAGAAATAGCTAGAATACTGAAGCATTTTTTTATTTTTTTTAATATGAATTTATTTTATAATAAAAGTTCTCATGAGTTGCCCCCTTCACTAGTCGCGTTTCAAAAAAATAAATGAAAATTCATTTAAAAATGTGCTTCTTTCATTATGTTTAATTCATCAACTGCGTCCCATAAATTACATTTCGTTAATATTGGTCCCTAATTTGCATTTTACAGCAAATATTTAAAAAATTTGATATCGTATCTCTAAATTATTCTCTCATCAAAGGAATTCAATATTGCATTTTAAAGAAATATTTAGAAAATAGCAATTGTTGAAAACTCGGTCAGAATGTGGTAAGAATGTTTGATGAAAAGATTCTGATGGCTACCTCTTCTACTTGTCTTGGAAAGCTTCTGAAGGAGACTTTTTCGTATAAGTATGGAACGTATGACAGACCTTTTCCGTTTCACCAAGGCTTCGTGCTTAAGAAAGAGCGTCACAAAAATAGAAGGCTTTGCCTGATAGGTGAAAGCGGAGAGCTAATACAACCCCCACCAGGATTCAAGCCCTGCTGGTGACATGCTCATGCTTGTGCTCCTGCCTGTGAACGCAGGGCCAAGGCACGACCAGCATGCTCATGCATGTCCTCGTTCCTGTAAATGTATGACCAAGGCACGCAAAGAAATGGCCGATGCCAATCCTAACCCTGGCCTCTAGATGGGGCAATCAACCTTGCCATTACACTATAAAACCTCTTCAAGGACACTGGGAATAATTTTAATTAAATAAAATACCAATGTAATAAAATTAAACTTGGGCAACGTGCAAATGCACCAAGGCACCATATGAATTGAACAACCACACCAAATCAGGGACCACAGGAAGTGAACAGATCACCCCAAAATAGTACTGCAAAAGCTTCAGCATACATAGTTGGATATTCAGAGATCTTCCCTTGGAAGGAAAATTTACAATTTATTATGTTTCTTGTTAGTAAGCCTTAATTTCTAAAATGCCATGATAATATACGATAATACAAAGACCCTACTAAACTATATTTTGTTCATAGAGCTAATCTACACAAATTGATCACTACTTGGGATCAAAATACTTCTATTATCAAGAGAAGTTGATTAAAAAATATCGTATCAACAGCTCGACTTCGTCGATGCCATATTACCCATTTGATTGGGTATCTAAAGCGATCTGAGACAACAGAGGGATTCATTCAATCTATTTATTTATTCATAACCCGAAGAATTGAAGGAATATGGCAATACATGCTTCAGAAAAAGGCGTTTTTACAGCAGCAATTGATGCATATACGGAGGCCATAACCCTTTTCCCAAATAATGCAATTTATTGGACAAATCGAGCACTTTGTGACATGAAACAGAATGATTGGAGGCGGGTTGAGGCTGATTGTAGGAAAGCTTTGGAGCTTGACAAAGACTGTACTAAGGTTAGTTGAAATTGGTCACAAGATCAATATTTGGAATGTACAATATATTTATAGCTTGAGACACTATTGTGGATATTTAACATATAACAGTCACTGTCGAACAGTTACAGCCCGTTAATCAACAGTATTAAGATGAATGAAAAAGGGCTTATCGTTAATGGAATTTATAGATGGAATAATTCCATAAATTTTGTATTCATTGTGGGCATTGAAAAAATTCACACAGCAAATTGTCTGTATGCATCATGTAAAAATTTTTTAGTATATGGAAATTTCTGGGCAAATATTGATCTTTCCCTCTTTATTCGCTGCGTATAAGTTTAGACGGTTGAGTACAAAATCACCATGCAGGGACCATCAATATAGTTTGCTTCTACCGTTTTAAAACATGGGGGGAAAATCTGGGCCAGGCCTTCTAATAATCAGAAATGAATACGTGTGGTAAATGCAGGTCACCTTCCAGTGCTTGGAATGCCACCAATCTGACATATATTACAACCCAATTATAAACAACCTCCAGTATTTGCTGGATCACCTTAACATTTCAGTTTTCTGATTTGAAAATTGAAATTCTAACAGTTGTTTGGACAGGCAGAAAATGAAATTCCTCTTCTACTAGAAAAGAGACTGCACCTGCTAGAGCTAAGTCGTCTTTAAAGATTTTGAATGATAGATCTACAGTTTACAGTTACACTGACCGCTGAAAGAAGTTAGAACCCATTTATCCTGAGATGGTTTATAATTTTATGAAGATGTTCAGGATTGACTAAAACAATGCCTGGCAAGGGAAAACGGGAGTAGACCTTAAAATAATAAAAACGCGTTGAGGGGCTTGCGCAAAGATTATTTATTTCCAATTGATAATGCTTCCTTTATTTTCAGTAATTTAAAAAAAACAATTGGGAAAGTATGAATTAGCAAAAGGCGTCCCAAGGCAGAGATAAACTTTAGCTCTGATACCAATGTTAGAAAAATTTTCAACAACGATTCTATATGTGGAATTAAAGAATCTAAAAATGAAACTTTAGATGTCCAGGATTACCTCCAGCCATTGATAACGCTCTTGCTGCAAACCACAGTCCACTTTCTTCTTCACTGAAACAGCACTCCAACTTCAATCCAAGCAAAAGGAAAAATCACAAAAAATCTGAAGGCACTTCCAAGCTATGCTCTCTCAGCTAGATGGTGTAAACAACTGAAGGGGATTGAGATGCAAGTTTGGGGACCAAACAAATGAATTTATAGCCAAGCTTCCATCAAGCTTCTAATGGCTATGTGTCAGTTGTTCCACAGATCAAGGTAGAGAACTCCAGATGGAGTTATGGACCACTTCAGAAGCTCCGACCAGAAAATTAATTAACTGCACTTGATTTCCTTAATTTAAGGAAATTACTGCAGTTGGTTTCCTTAAATTAAGGAAAGACTGCAGTTCAGTTCCATAATGGTAGGTTATAGTTGGAAGAACTTAATGGAGCTTAACAGAATGCCCATTTTTTACTCGATGGCTCCAAAACTCAATATAACATCAATTTCATCAGGGAAAGACACCTGTTAGTCCAATAGTCAATAAAATGCCTGGAAAATACCAAATAGAGATCATTGGTGCAAATTACACTGAATCATACATCTCTTGGATGGCATATACTCTAATACGAATAGCTCTCCATACACTTGAGGTAGCCACAATGCCCTTCTTGGTTATTTAGTGTAGTTGTGATAGTAAACTAAAGAGGATACGTAAATTTCCTTTGCATCAGTTATTATCCTCAAATCCCACATTTCTTTGAGGAGAGACATTGAACATTGCTATCATCCCATTGTATAGAATTTACGTTGGCATCACCCCTTATCAAGGCTCACTGTAAAAAGAGCTGTCTACATTAGCAATCAATGGATGTGTCACAACTACTAGTGCTAGTTACACGTAATTGGTGGTCTTCCCTGCAAGTCTTAGCAGGCTACCAATCTAGAGGCCACATTACCCCGCAACACGACGTACTTTGCACTGATCATAGAGCAGCTTCCAACTACCAAATGATAATGATCCATATCCATAATAGGCAGACCAGGAAGGAACTCTATGGTCATAACTCAATCTCAAGTTTTAACATATAAAGTGAAGCGGGTATGGTTTAAAGGCAAATGCAACACGTTGATGTATTGGCAAGAACCCATAACTAATCTAAATACCTCAAACAATCACAATGTGATTATCCAGGAGCCCCAGCTCCATTACCAATGTTGACTAACTAAACCATCTCTGGAATCTAACCTACAAACCTTATAATTACAAAAGGATTAAATTCTCGCTAGATGACGGAACAATGGCATATGCATCCATTGTTGTTTCCTTCCTAGTTCAAATTTGAAAAACATAAAATTAAATTGACTAAAATGCAATACCTGTTGTTGTTTCGCAACCTGCTCTATCAACTTGTTTTCCTGCTTCTCAGAGCATCCATTGTTTTCCTGTTATCAATCATAAAGAGCCCACATTTCAGAAATCTCTATACAAATCCACATCCATATCCAAGACCAAACAATCCTTAAAAAATTGGGAATTTGAGGAACATTATGCCTCTCAATAATTCAAAAATATTGTGGATTCAAATATTCACAGATCCACTATCAAACATGATTAGGTGGGTAAACACAACTAAATCCTGGTTTCAAATCAAGACCTTAATATTATTCAGACCTTTCTGCTGAGATCCCCCAAGAGCCAAAAATGCAATGCAAGCTGCGAAGGGGCTCCGTCAATCATTTAAAATGATTAAATGGATAACTAACATTTATGTTTCGATCACAAAAAATCGATCGCAACAAAAGCCTAAAGGAAATTCACAATCTGTAGGACATCAAATCCGCTTAGTTCTCTCGGAGTCGAGAGAAGGCCAGAAAGGATATGAATGAATAAAAAGTCATGCAGGAAGTAAATCATTCAAACACATAAGGAATTCAAAAGCCCTGATGCTTCAATTTCATCCGTCGAACTCCCCTGCCACTATGCAAAACTTGGTACGCCCATAAAGACCAGATAATCAAGAAGGAAACGCTTCAATCACAGACTCGAAATCAGGGATGGTGATTATTTTATAACGACCGAATCCACTTTCTAACAAAATATTCTTCCGTTCTTTCTCTTTTCTTTCCTTCCTACCAGAGCAGTGCACCACCATTACCTGATCAAATCCACCCAACCACCCAAAATAACCCCAATTGACTCATATGCTGTGTTTAGTTAAGGTTTTTTTTTTCAAATATTAAAACATGAAAGGCCTTATATTTCATCTCATTATGTACTCGTGCCAAGAGCATATAAAGAATGTATTTCCATTCTTTCTACTGAATAGAAATTAAGATTTTTTCCATGGAAAAAGGAAAGTTTCATGTCGAAAAGTTTAACTTATGAAAACAATAAATTATGTATGGAAACTTCCCACTCAGAGTGCAGTGTGCACTACATAGCTGGGTATTAGAGAGAGAGAAACAATCATATGGCCACTGGAAAATCAACTTGCAAACCATAGCGGAGGATTTTTAGTATCAGAATTTTTTTTATTTAAGTAACCTAAACAATCTTGCTCTGGCATCTTGCAAGTTATACTCAAAATATTTAAAGAAAAAAGAAAATATTAACGAAAAAATTAATTGCAATATTCAAAAGGAGGCCATTCTCGTGTCACCCAGTAGACACGATGTAAAGGAAGATAAGCATAGTCACCCAACAGTCATCAATGAGGTAGACTCTGCCTATTCAAGATAGACATCCTCTAGAATTTGAATATAGCTAGCGGGCAAAGAAATATTGAATCTGGTAGGTTCTTAGTCAGTGGTGCTCACATTACAAGGGAAAGTGTTGCTAAAAGACAAGGGGCAGAATGCCCATTTTTTACTCGATGGCTCCAAAACTGAATATAACATCAATTTCATCAGGGAAAGAGACCTGTCAATCTAGTAGTCAATAAAATGAATGGAAAATATTAAATAGAGATCATTGGTGTAAATTACACTGAATTATACATCGCATGGATGGCATAGACTCTAATACGAATAGCTCTGCATGCACTTGAGCTAGCCACAGTGCCTTTCTTGGTTATTTAGTGTACTTGTTATAGTAAACTAAAAAGGATACGTAAAGTTCCTTTGCATCAATTATTATCCTCAAGTCCCGCATTTCTTTGAGGAGAGACATTGAACATTGCTATCATCCCATTATATAGAAGTTACCCTGGCATCACCCCTGATCAAGGCTCACTGTAGAAAGAGCTGTCTACATCAGCAATCCATGGATGTGTCACAACTACTAGTGCTAGTTACACGTAATTGGTGGTCTTCCCTCCAATTCTTAGCAGGCTGCCAATCTAGAGGCCACATTACCCCACAACACGACGTACTTTGCACTGATCATAGAGCAGCTACCAACTACCAAATGATAATGATCCATATCCATAATAGGCAGACCAGGGAGGAACTCTATGGTCATAAATCAATCTCAAGTTTTAACATACAAAGTGAAGTGGGTATGGTTTAAAGGCAAATGCAACACGTTGATGTATTGGCATGAACCCATCACTAATCTAAGTCCCTCACACAATCACAATGTGATTATCCGGGAGCCCCAGCTCCATTACCTACGAGCCTTATAATTACAAAAGGATTAAATTCTCGCTAGATGAAGGAACAATGGCATATGCATCCATTGTTGTTTCCTTCCTAGTTCAAATTTGAAAAACATAAAATTAAATTGACTAAAATGCAATACCTGTTGTTGTTTCGCAACCTGCTCTATCAACTTGTTTGCCTGCTTTCTCAGAGCATCCATTGTTTTCCTGTTATCAATCATAAAGAGCCCACAGTTCAGAAATCTCTATACAAATCCACATCCATATCCAAGAGAAAACAATCCTTATAAAATTGGGAATTTGAGGAACAGTGTGCCTCTCAATAATTCAAAAATATTGTGAATTCATATATTCACAGATCCACGAAACTGGAAGAAAGGTATAGCCTTTTTTAGAAAACAAAGATTAAGGTTTTATAATTATAAGAAAAATATTATTAGGTCAAGCGAGCAAACATAGATTGTAAGGTAGAGAACCTGCATGAACTTACTCGGCAGGGCTGAGGTTTTTCCATATATATAAAATAGTAAAAAAGAGTTCGATAACATAATTTTAAGAAAAATCAAATCAAAATATTTGGATTTTCACCTAAAACGATTATGGCTACACCAACGTCAAAGACGATTTTTCTATTTGAACATTTCATGACCTACTCAAGTCCTATGCATTACTTTGCCTTATATTTATTAAAACATTAATCCACAGTCCAAGCATATTTTACCAAAAGGGTAAAACATAAACAAAACAAAAGACATGACTACATGGTGAATAGAACAAGAAATAGGACTTAAGGTTTCTGGTGAATAATAAGCGTAAATCACCTCTGTGACAGTGTACATTACCACTATAAAATTGAGTTTTGGAGATACAAAATCTACTTTACTAGAAATAGGAAACATAAACATAACCAGAAACAAAACAAAACTAGAATCGTGACTATAGAATTTTGATGGATAAGCAACTTGAACCCACCCATCTGCCTGAATATATCATGCACTTAAAAACTGGTGGTGTTGTAGAAGTGTAATCCCAACAGAGGAATGGAAATGATAATAGGAACAAGAACTGAATGGAAAATAGGTATACTAGTGACGCCTCTATTGACATTGATCTAAACAATGTTGCCTGTCATCAAATGGGTATGTAGCATAGGGTAGAGTAGTCCATCGGTCAGGGGTAGATCAAATCTTCCATTCATTGCCCATAGTAGTTTTAACAAAAATTTACTTCGGAATATCGACCTCCAACCTAAATCGTTCTATTGAATGACATATGGCAAGCTATTAGTTATTTCAAAAGTGAAAATCTCTACATAAGCCACCAATAAGGCATTGGTTCACTAGTGAGGTCAGCAGAGTTTAACCCAACCACCAGGTTTCACTATCATTGTTGTCCATGCCACCTAAATGGCATAACAGGAAAGCACCGGGCGATTTTGGTTGAAATATTACCATCCAGACTTATCACCTAAACCAACGGAAGTCACCCATGGACAATTTTCTTGCATTAATCCTTATAATTAAACAATAAAAATAAAATGTAGTTACCTACCTCTTGAGTGGGTTTAGTATCCTCTGGAAACCTCTCCTCTAGCACAAAGCCTCGATCCTGCTTGTCTTAGTTCACATACATTTTCTTGGCATCTGATTTCATTGCTCCGGAACTCTTGGAACCCTGTGGTACAGGAAAATCCGAGGCCTTTTTTGTGTCTCTGAAATTTATAGGGATGACTGGATCATCACAATCCACCTGTGGCAGAGCATCTAGATGGTGACCTCCTACAGTCTTCGGACATTTTATTTCCTTGTCTTAATCAACGCATTTTTTCTCTCTTTTTTGCTTAATTTCTTCACTGATTTCAGGGTCGGAAAGAAAATTGTCGTCTTCTTTGGCACATAACCCATACCTTCAGCTCCATCTTCCTTTGCGTAATCTTGTACATACAACCTCTTGAGTGCCTCGTGCACTTGTCTAGAAGTGTTTTAAAGTTGCAAAGAGTGATGGAGGCTTGGGGATGGGCCATCGCATAGGAATGTGGGCAACCGTGTGCAGATCCCTTCGTAGAATGAAACCACCACGATTGGAGGCACCTAGAATCCAATTTCTTGTATTCAAACAAATGTATCAAATCAAACCTGCGACAACATGGTTGTGACCTTCCTCTTTCTTCCCTGGGAAAACCCTGCAACATGAGGAAAATGAATAGATTTTGATATTTGAAAAACAGAATGGGATGATATAGCGACCTTCCTCCCTGGAACGTGAGGGAAATGAACAAATTTTGATATTTGAAAAACCCTGGAATGCGAGGGAAATAAACAAATTTTGATATTTGAAAAGCAGAAATGTTGTGGAACCTTGAATGGAACTTAAATGAAATGAGTGTTTTTCAATTGGAATTAAAATCCATTAAATGAAATGCGTAAGTGTTTTCTTTGGCTTAATAGGGAGGTATTGCTTATGGTAAAGAATTATTAATCATATGACCTTTGACCCTTGTTTCTATGTAGGAAAATTTATTTGAGGGGATTTTGTTTGATTTTTCAATGTAATCATGTTACATTAAAGGTGAATTATGGTGACATAAAAATAAGTTGTGTGTGGTTAAAAAGTGCAATGAAGTCTTAATGTTATAAGATTAATGATTATTTATAATAAAATGTTTGGTTTAGTAAGGCTAACTAATCTATGTGGATGCTCAAATATTAGATAAGAAATTGCAGAATAGAAATCAAATGGAAATAAGGAATTTGTCTAGAGAAGATCATATGTAAGAATCCAAGAGGAATTTCCATGGCAGTCTAACCCTAAGGTTTTTTCTGGTGTGAAGATGGGTTTTCACCTCTACCCAGGAGCGATAACAGCATGAGGGAATGGTCACAACACTAGCAAACAAGGGTCACTGCACCTGGTTTATATTTATCTGCGGCGGTTTGGCAGCTTATGGTCTTGCGGGTTTTCTCGGTCAACTAGTAAGGGGATCAAACAGTGGAGGTGAACGTTTTGTTCAATTGGGGCAATGTCTCTCAGAGGGTGTCATGCATAGCATCACATAGGGATAGTATAACGAAGTACATGTGAACATCATTTTGTATCGACGAGGAACTTATGGATTATTCTTCTCATTCTATGGAGGCTTCACAAATTTGGGTTGAGGGGCCACATCAGCACCAAACTAGGGTTTCACCGGTGATACACCATGAACCAGAAGTCTAGGTCAATGCATTTACCTTAGAGATGGATGATGTGAAGGTTTCCCTAAATTCCCTAGGGTTTTTCCACCCGGGCTCGAGGATAAATCTGGACTTTCTTCAACTACAGGAGGACTAGGCTCAACCAGTCGTGAATATGCCATCACCATCGGAGTTACAGTACTGGGAACTCGAACAACAGGGTCTCGCGACAAATGTACAAGGGGCGTCTTATGTGGCGGTCGGGGGCACGAGCTTTCATGGGACTGATACATATGGCATCGCAAATACTAGGAATAATGTACCATGCTCATCAGGAGCAGACCCCCAAGGCTAGCGACCTGCTCCTGCGGCTCGCACTTTAGGACATTTTGATGGCATAGCTCGTCAGGAACCTGGTATTGAGGATATTAGAGCATCGGATTTGGATGATTATGAGTCAGCAGAGGATGAACAACACCCGATAGACCACGCACAGAGAACGGGGGGGGGGAAAGAAAAAACAAAATGCACCAAGGTGCATGAGAAGGGGTGTCTGTTGGTATTTGAAGAAGGTATCAGCATGGCGCAAGATGCATTTACTGAGATTATTGTGCTTGTGGGAAGGGTTCGTGGTCGAAATTATACCCCTGTGCGATTGAAGCATTGGACTCTCGAAATTTCGGGACATTTATTGGACTAGCTGCTGGCGATTTTTACCATGACAAGAAGTTGGTTTTCACTCATCTTCATGCAACCAGACCAAGGAGGAACCATTTTGGTGGAACTTGGCCATAAAAGGGACATCTATATTTGCATAGTTTTTAAAGAGAAAATGCACCTAGTGGATTA
The DNA here is from genome assembly GCA_000404065.3 of Pinus taeda. NCBI lineage: Eukaryota > Viridiplantae > Streptophyta > Pinopsida > Pinales > Pinaceae > Pinus > Pinus taeda. The sequence goes on from APFE030905084.1 coordinate 46,313, forward strand.
TGATTGTAGGCACATCATTTTAGTATCTAGACTAATGTGTAAACACTAACCAAAGGGTATTTAGCTAAACCCACAAAATTATTATAGGTGCTTTTAGACAAGTAGGTGTTCTTGTTCTCTCATTAGTTAGGTATGGACAATGAAGGTAAAGTAAGTGAAGGATTTGGCCATTAGTCTTTCCTATCATTTTGGTAAAATTTTTCAACATCACCATTTTTAAGGTAGTTGTACATTTAGAATTGAGAAGGCCAACGTGAAACTGAGATAAGCTTTGATGGATCCTTTTAGTTGAAAACTACAATTGGGAGGAGATATCAAACATATTTTGAGAAGAGTATCTAGTAATGTGGCTAAGATGAGGGTTATGATTGCCTAAAGTAGCTATGTTGCACGTGTATATATTTCCCCATGGTTATTCTAGTTATCATCATGTGCAATTGTAATAAAGAATCCACAGGGATATTAGAGATCTACCTATGTATGCAAGTCCTACCGTAATAAAGTTACACATGTAAAGGCTTCTTAAAGAAAGTTACCTACTTGTGATCATCATAATCCAATATTTAGATAAGGGGAGTTATCATAGGTACAAGCCATACTTACTAGGTGAAAGTTTGATATGTGCCATGTGATTCAAATATTGGTCATAAGAGGAGAACATATATGAAGCATAGAACCCAACTCAAGGATGAGTTGGAAGGCATGACCGAGGCATTTTTGTGTATCATCTTTTACTAAGTTTTGGCACAGAGAGAAGCTCAACAAAACTTGAAAAAATATGAATTTGTAGAAGTAAACATGTAGAAGGTTGAATATGTGGATTTATATAAGGCTAAGTACACAAGGCTAATGAGTCATCTCATATATTCTTTGCACCTACTTTTATGGATAATTTGTGTATCTCTCTAAAGAAATAAACTCTTTTGTACTCTTTTTTTTTTGTTAAGTGGCTTATGGTTGGTTGATTCTCTATTATAACTTTGAATCTTTTGCAGCGACTCTAGTTTCCTATATATACGAGGTTTGTAAGGTACTTAAATAGATTTAATATTAGGGATAATTTGTAAGAGGGGTTACAACTTTTTATCAATTTTTGGTGTTCACTCTACATTAGAGTTATGTAATACCATGCATGTTATTAGTATAACGAAATACTATTCTACTGATGTGTTTGTATTTATACAATATTTGGGTGATATATGCATGTTTTTATTCATTTGAATGATGTTAGTTCTAATGGTTTAAATTGGCACCAATAATATCATTATGAATGTGATCCCCGCTAAAATATTTGACATTTTGTGCATTACTTAATGGGAATTATTATATGTGCCTCAAGTGAGACCTTCTTGCTCATAGAAGATGGAATATTTTAGGAGATTAGACAATAATAGGCCATGTTTGGAAACATTCCACTAACCTTGAGTGTATCATAGAGCCAACATAAAATAATGGGAAATAATTGTCTAAAATATTTGAACTATGTTAAATAAGTTAAATTAGGGTTTAGTGATCGAGGGGGTAGGATTAACCTACAAAATGGCTTCAAGTGATTTAAATTATTTTAACCATGGCCCACAACGTGGATAGCATAGGAGGAAGACACCTAGTGATTAGGTCAATTTTGAATAATGGTTTTGCCCTATGACCATTATTAGCTTAGTGAGAATAAATTAGATGATGTGGGAAATGTGTGGGTTAACCCAATGCATTGTGGGCACTAATAAGCCTTGATAGTGGTTTTATGATTTGACATCATGGTTAAGTAGAGATATATTCTTAAACAAAATTATGGAGCTCAACACTAGTGTATGAATTATGGTGCATGTACTAAAATAACTCTCGATAGAGAGATAGAAAGAGGGAGTGAGAGGGATAAGGATATGTATAGAGGGAGGGAGAGAGATCAAGATATAAAGAGAGAGTGGGAATGAAAGAGTAGGAGATAAAGAGAGAAGCAGAGGAAGAGATAGAGAGGGAGGAAGGGAGAAGGAGAGAGGGAGTGAGGGAGAGAGAGGTAGCGAGAGATCTATAGAGTGGGAAAGCATGGGAGAGAGAGGGAGAGTGAGAAGGATATAGTAGATATATTTGAGGTCATTAGGTCATATCAGATATATCATATTCTTTAGGCCACTCGCATAAGTGTACCTTCCATCTTTGTTTGGCCTCCAATACCTCCAATATACAACAATACCCTTTTCCAAAAGACCCGTGAGAGAATAACCATGGGTAGAAATATCACCAGTCATCCAATCTGTGAAAGGTAGATTTTTAAAAACATAAAAAAAAAAAAAAAATTAAAATTGATTGTTCGAGTAAACTTTGAACCAAAGTCTTATTAATTCCAGCAGAATACCCCTTTCCAACCCAAGAGAGAATGACCCTAGGTAGAAATATCACCATAGTCAACCAACCCATGAAGGATAGATTTTTAATAACGTTAAACTATTAAAAACTAAATTAATTGCTCTGATGAACTTTGAACGAAAGTGTTACTAATTGTAGAAGGTTAACGCTTAATATTTTTTCATCGGTGAAAATCACAGTGTCTTAAAGAAACCACGAAAACAAACTCAAAGGCTTCTATAGATCGCTTACTCAACTTTTTCTCAGTCGGGGACATTGAAGCTTCATTACTATAGAAATTTGTTCAAGTCGTCGGGATTCGGCCATAGCTTTGAGCTAGCCTCCTTCTCCCCTATCTGTCGATCTTTATTTCACTAGATTTGTCCACAATTTCACTGTCAAACCCTCAACATTAGGGTTTTTATTAAATATATTTTTCTTTCAATCCTGATCTTTACCAGGCTTGTTAAGCTGGAGTGGGTATGCAAAGACCAACAAATTATTAGATTTAGTTATACGTCGTTGTTCCCGGACCCCATCTTGTTCGAGGTATCCACTGATGTTTTTTCCTATGGGAGGAAGACAGCAGCCAAAACAGGGGGCTAGTAGCAATAATACTCATCGTAGTAATAGAAATCACAATGCGAAGGTGCATTAGTCCTGGGGATTTCATGGACCGAGCAATCGGTCCATCAGGCAGACATCCTCAAATATGGGGAGTGAGTGCATGGCCTAGATAGGGCAAAAACAAGACAACAACAAATTTTCTGGAATGGGAGGCAGTGGAAGCGGCCATAATTTTCATCTCAGAAGCCCCCACCAAGCAACAGTCTCCAGGTAAGAAAAATTTCGAGCCTATCCACATTTGTTGGATCTTATATGGCGTTCCAGATATTTTTTATTTCAATATCTATTTATTTTCGGTTGTTACTAAGTGAATGAAATTTGCTTCCCAATTATTCAGATTTTGCTATATTGAAAGCTATTTTGATTGCTATATCAACGAGCATAATATATCAATTTATACAAAGGCGAGAATCAGTGTAAAACCCCTGAGAACCAACGGATATAAGAGACATAACGGATAGAAGAGACCCAAAAGATGATCTGAACTATGGCTAACCTAAATATTGACCCTAGCTCAGCAAAAGATCTAAATAATAACTAGCCTAGTTTCTAGCCTTTTGAAAATTTGCAATCACCTAGCCCGCATTCTGTCAATGCAGTAAACAAGAAATTGTAATAGCGCTCTTATACATCCCCGCTGACAAGCAAATGTTGTTTATCAGCTAATAGGTAATAAATCATCAAGTGGCATCCATCGATGGAGAATTGTCATCACATGGTAAAACAAGTTAATGTCGCCACATACTGCACATATCTTCAATTATAACATTATTTGGGCACGTTTCTAGTAGCAACATGGTTTAGATGAAACATAGCTTGGTAAGAGGTTCAATTTCACATTTTATTTGCATTTGGATTTCTCTCAAAAGGGAAAAATCCAAGGGACTTGAGAGGTGCAAGCAAAGGCCACTACACAGTAAAACTGGACAATTATTATTGTAAAAAATAGTGCATTGCACGTTAACATTATTGTCCAAAGACTAAAAGTTGCAACACTATTGGTAACCTTAAGTACACACCAAATTTCAATACTATCAAACAAGGAAATATCTAACACAAAAAATCATATGCCAAGAAAACTGAAGCTTGCCGACCAAAACAATATACATCAAAGAGAGAGCAACTAGAATGCAAGGGACCAAAACAAGAAGTAGATGCTTATTGTTACCATATTACCTTCCAATCAACTATATCTTGTTATTGGCTTGCATATGATGTTCCATTTTTATATAGATTGAGTGCGCCTAAAGGTTAAAGGTTAAGAGCTTGTGTTTCCTCCTAAGAGCTCCCAAGTTCAAATCTAGGGGTAGAGAATGTGTTGTCCTGTAGACTTTAGCAGTCAAATCGCTAGGTGGAGGTGGATCCCTTGTTTCACAAATAGGGGGTCTCATGCACCAATTTGATGTTTACTTTGGATGTGTCTTACACCAATTTGATGTCTGGCTTGGCCATGACCTTAAAATTAGATTATTATTATTATTATTATTATAAATAGTAGATAATGTAACACAATTCTCAAATAAATTGATTTTCCTTCAAACTCTATGTCGTGAAAGAAGAGGTAAATGAAAAATATCAAGGTTTAATTTCCAAACCTGGTTTCAAAAGTTCTTGCATAATCTTGAACCAAAACTCAAATAAACATGGAAATGAACCAAAACTCAAAGAAACATGGAAATGGATGGAGTTGTTTTAAAATTACATAAAAATATGGAGATGATGTATACCAAAAATGCCAATTTCGAGAGCAAAGAACTAAGAAATATTTTTTTCTATGCCCAATCCAAACATTTTGTTCCAATGATCAAGAATAATGGGCGTTCATGTAAAATGAAGGCAACACTCAAGGACAAAATCAAGAAAAGAAATACCGGTATACTAATTCATCTGAATTCTCAACTATACATTTTTTTTAAAAGGTATGGCAATTTTATTGTTGTAGCTAGGTCGATATGATTCCATGCACCGTTATCTTGGTGTGCAATTTCCGCACAATGGAAACTAATAGAAAATGCTCCATAGCCAACTTGCTCCCAAGGACATGAAACACCATTATCATCCTAGGGCCTACGAGTGGTTTTAGAGGGTTAGTAATAATATAGACTATGCACATGGTACAAAACCACCTCCCAGTGCCTCTAAGGTGAATGGTTGGCCTAGTGGTGCTCATCACCAACGTCAAGGTTTCTTGTTGGTGGTTAGTGTCCTACTTACTAATGTCTACTACCCAATATTGTGACATTTTGATAGGTCAATGTACCAACAACTAATACATTGCATTAGTGTTGGTTGACCTTGAGGTGTCATTGATACAATTAGCCCAAAATTTGACCTCTTGATGGAATATAGTCCCCAACCATGGAGTGAGAGTCCTTGAACCCTCTATCTCGATGAGCTAATGGATAATGTAGGATGATATGCTAATATCGAGGACAAGTTTGACATGGCATCTAGGTTAGTTGGGGCTTTTTGCACAATTAGGTGATGGGGAGCACTATTTGCCATCATTATAAACCATAGGTATATAGATGTTGTATGGGTGTTAATGTGAGGATAATATTGCCACACAAGGATGGCTTTGTTTGGGGCCTTGGACATCATCTAAGGAGAAACACCATTATCATCCTAGGGCCTATGAGTGGCTTTGGTTGGTTCAGTAATAATACAAACTATGCACATGGTACATGTTAGAGTCGGTCTTGAGCCCTCCATCAGCAATCAAAACTCTTTGCATTTGCATAGGTAGGTGTCTCATGTGTCAATTTTTGCATCTCGTTAGGCATGCCATAACCGTGATGGAGGAGCTGATGTGTTTATACCCCTCTTGGCATTGCTAGTTCGGGTCATTTCAGTCATTAAGCTCTTTCAAGCTTGTCTTGTCTTCTCTTGAGGTCAATTTCCTAGGTCTAGGGTTTTGGTCAAAAATGTTACAAGGTCATGTGTTTGAAAGTCAATGAGTGTTCAGTAAGCCAGAGGGATGATTGTAAAGGTGTTTCTTCTAAATTTTTATTTGCTACAGTTAATCTTCACCTTGGATTTAAAAAAACTCTGTTTTTAAAGCCAAGTTCATTTTTCAAATATTTGTAAAAAGTGATGAGATTTTGAAAGTCTTCAACGAACAAAATGCAACCCTGGTCCCTTTTCCAAGATCCCTCAGATGATCTACCTGCAAAAAGAATCAAGCCAAAGCACTAAATGAGTCAATTTCAGAACAAAAGAAACCAAAAAGTCAGTTTTATAAAGTGTCAAAGAGAAACATTAGAAAATGGGTTTGAGCATGAAATTTTTTCAAATAAAACTTATAAAAACCCAATCTCCCTCCTATCACTCTCATTGTGCATCCTAGACACTTGCAAGAGAATTTTGAGAGAGTGATTGAGTGAAAGGAGAAAAAACAGAGCAAGTTCGATCGTTGGTCAGGGGCACGACCCGTCAGGCCAGGTGCGCGACCCGTCAGAGGTGCGCGACCCGTCAAAGGGTTTCCCACAGAGCGAGTTTACAACGGGCACGACCCATCAGAGGTGCGCGACCCGTTGGGCGTGGTGCACGACCCGTCAAGCTGTCTCCCTCCAAACTCATTCCAAAATTTTCTCAAACTCCTCTAACTCATCAAATCGCTTGAGGTAGGCTCTTTAAACTTGTGAATGGTTGCTGGTTAGTTGAAATACATCATGAGTGTGTTTTTAATGATCAAGTTGTGCAAGGAAAAACACTCTATATGGTTGTATGTAAATTTGTAAAAAGGTGCTAGGGTTTATTGTTGTTTCATTGTTTTTCCCCTTGTAATCATTCTCTTTATTCCCATTTCATTTTCCCTATATTTCCATGTCAATTTCCCTTTTAAATTTGCAAAGACAATAAAGCCTACCCCTTTCCCTTTAAAAATAAAAAATCAAACCCTAACCCTACCCCTCATAACACCTACGTAAACACATGAATTTAATGATGCATATGCAGTGATATTTTCAGTGTTTTTTCCCTAAATTCCCTGTTGTATACATGTATTCCCATTTTCCTTGTAAAAAGGTCCCCCCCTAACATTTCCCTCATGTCCTTGTCCCCTTGAAACAACATAGAATTCAACACTTTTTACAGGTAGAAACAACAGTATAGTTTGTCCACTTTGCTCCTAAACTATGTCAGAAACTGAAACTTATGAGCAAAGTGATGACTAATCATCAGCTTCAGAGATTGAGGAATAGAGGCGGCCTCATAAGGGTGGTAAGGGTGGACCTCATAAGTGAGAGGAGCCCACCTCTTTGACAGAGTTACAAGCTTGTCCTATGGCAGTCTCATGTTTCCAGTACATGTCTTGCTATGAATTTTGTGAGAGGATCTCTCGGATTCAGCATCACCGAGAGTTTGCCCGCCTTTTTGTTTTACACTTGCATGATGGACATGTCAACCTTGCAGGGGTGAACTTTACATTGACACCCGAGGTGATCTCACATGCTACAGGGATACCTAATGTTGGTGAGGTGTGGAATAAATGCAAGATGTTAGATAGTGTTCACTTTGAGCCTTATGTCCGGCCACCATTCATGAGACATTTGGAAGGTGTGTTTCCATTCAGGTTTCTAAGGAGCGAGTATGCTCCCATGATGAGGCTCATTATGCAATATTTTACCTGTGAGGGTAGATTTTCACAGGTGTACTCATATCATATTCGCCTCTTGATGCACTTCACCCGAGTGAGGATAATGAACATCCTGGTTTTCTTCTTTCAGAACATTCAGAAGATGGTTCCCATGTTGCAGAGGAAGACCCCGGCACAGTAGTACAGGAGCCTTCATCATTATGGTTTGATTCAGCTAGTAGTATTGCATCAGTTGACTCAGCAGGGCATCTCATGGGAGGAGTTCATCTCTCGTGAGTTTTTCACAGTACCATCACCGCCACATCCTGAGGTTGTTCACGAGGAGGGAGGACCATCACATCAACATGACATCCCTGTCACTAGACATGTCAGCTCCTCACCTCTGGTCACCTATCAGAAAGGCCCAAGGGCCTTATTTGCAGAAGCTTGGCGAGCACTTACTCCACACCAGGTGGAAGGGGTCTCGCCTTCTTCATCAGCACCGTGGGTGTTATCGCCACACCAGGTGGAAGGGGCCTCATTTCCAACAGCAGCACAGGTATCAGAGAGGGTCAAGCAGCCCATGATTGAGGAGAGATTGTCAGGTGATCCAGTTATTGATCTTGACGCCGGTTCTCCTAGCACAGAGCTCAAGGATATCATCTGAGAGCAGAGGACCGAGAATGAGTAGCTGCACACGAAATTCTTGATGGAAAAATGGATAATTAACTATTTAGAGCAGCGAAACAAACAGTTGGAGGATGAGCACAAGCCATATGAGCTGCAGAAGATTCGTGAAGACCACGAATTGGCTCGTAGGAGACCCGGTGACTTGAGACCCATAGATCGAGAATATATGCTTATTTGGGACAATGCTCATTTGAAAAGGATGTTGGCTAAGGCCAATAAAAATAAAAAACTGCTGAGGAACATGAAAAATCATTATTGGGCGCGGATGCACGTGTGCAAAGCAAAGATGAAGGTGCTTCAAAGGCAGTTGGCAAAGGCACTAAAACGAAGAAAAAGGCCCGATCCCCTCCGTATCTTGGCCGAGGATTCCTTGAAGGAGCATAGGACTAAATAGCTCAGCCACAGCACAAATCCCAAGAATTTTTGAGCATTTTGGGTAATTTTGGCATTTTTTGGCAATTTACAGGTTTTTGCTCATTAACGGGTCTCACCCCCCGTGAGACCCTTCATCCCGGCAACTCCATTTTGCAAAAACTCAGCATTTAAAGATTTTTCATGCAAAGTTACATATGCTCATGGATGGACTTGAGATTTTGTGAAGTTTTGGGCCTCCAGAAAGTCAAAAAACATGCAAAATTTCACTTTCTGCCACTTTTTTGAACTGGAGAAAGCGGTCTTGGGAGAATTGATTTTTGACAAGGACAATGAACTCCAAATTCAAAAATTCCAGTTGGGTTGGAAAGTAGACTCATATACCTTTCCAACAAGCACACGTTTTCTCAATTTGGCCACCTGCAAGTTCCCCAAACATGGCTCCAAAGGGGCGCGACCCGTCAGGAAGGGGGGCGCGACCCGTCAAGCAGAATTGTCGAGAAATGCACTATACAGTGCGAAAAACACAGATTTGACTCAGTTTGAATTTTTGAGGTGAACGATGATTCTCTTTGATGTAATTATGGTAATTTTTAGACACTTTTACCCTTATGTAACTCTTCTAGAAGATTCATTCATGAAAAGGGTAAAAATTAAATGAATGAATTGGTTTCCAAGTTTATAGAGGCAAGTTGTTTTGATTGCCTAGTTTGTAGTGCTTAATTTAGAAGTGGTTGAAACAGCTCCTAGGATAGTGAGATCGACCCATGGAGGCAGGGAAAGAGTTTGGATCATCTATATTATTTACTTTCTTACTCATTTTCATGGTTGGACTCTTGAGGGAGAAGCTATCATTGTATTATTTCACTGTATCTCTGCAATTTTTGGCTAAGGAAGACCAGGGTTTTGCAGTCCTCTTTGGGATTCTTGTGGACTCATGTGTTGATGGTGTGTTTCTCAATGTTCTTGTAAGCTTTGTTACGTGATTCATTTCCTTTCTTTACTTCTGCACATTAAACAAATGAAGTGTTAAAGTAAAAATTCATGCTTGCCATGCTCTGCTTTTAAGTTTGTTTAATTTCAATGTTTTCTACTGTTTAAGGAGAATTCAAAGTTATTGTTTGCTCTCCTTAGCTCCTCACCTATCATTCCTGACCATCCACTTCGGTTAAAGGCATCAAAGTTGTCTCCTACCTCGCCCCAAGGAACCCCCTGCAGAAGCTGTGTCCCATCCCCGCACCCAAAATTGCCCTCTCCTCAATTTGCCACCAAAAACTCAAAAATCCCAAACTAAATCTTTCTGATCAGTTTACTAGCCTAATATCAGTGTTACCTTATTGGTCTTCTCATCTATTGGCGATTTTACGAGATAGACCGGAGAGAGCCTTCTCCTGCCCCGTAGGGCTAGCTATGAGGCTAAATGGTTTGATGTAGCCTTGAGGTTTACCTGTCTCAGCCTGAGGTGAAATTTCAAGCGCTAACAGAAGGAAGTATGATCAATCAGAGTTTGAACCTGGTTGACAAGAAGAAGAAGATGGAGCAAAAGACAGTAGAAGTACAGATACAAGGGAACAAAGCATGTGGACAGTTACAAAACAAAGCGTGGGATTCAGGAAGGCCAAGACCAGAAGACACATGATCAAGAGATCATGAATATTTTCTACTTTGGGAGTCTGATGCAAGAGCTTTCACCCAAGAGAAAATCATTGTAAATAAGTAGACATAGGGGTCATGTATCTTTAGAGAAGTAGTTTCCTAAAGTCTCAAGTTAATGTAATATTTAGGCTTAAAGTGATTTAATTAGATAATTAGAGGAAGTTGTAAATTTTCTCAAATAAATGAGAACATGAGTGGTTAATAAGATAAAGAGTTAAAAGTCAAATATAACTCTTTAAGTAGTTTCATGATTCTAGGAGTGATAGAGAGTTTATAGGCATTAAATGGAGAATAGAAGTGGATGTAGAGGATAGAGGATTTAGGAGTCAGTACAGGAGATTTAGGAGTCGAACCAGGAGTAGTTCAACGAACCTTCCTGTTATAAATGTAAGCCTATGGGCAGAGTGCAAAGGAGAGACCACAGATATTGAAGATTAGGCCTGTGAGAGACGGAGAGTCTCATTCTGTAATTGTTGTTCATATTTATATAAAATAGAAGTCTATTCCAGACTGTGTGAATGCGTGGAATTCTATTGAATGTTTGAATTACATGTAATTGGTGAATTTGTAGGTTTTGTAACTATGGTTGTAGGCAGAATTTTGTAGAATGCACGAAAGAGAAAATGATTTAGAGGAATCGTAAAAGTATCTTTGAATCTAAGTGAAGAGACATAGTAAGCTCTGGAGATAAGATGCAAAGTGAGAATTCGCAGAGGAGTTTAGCTTAGAGGAAGTTGATGAGTAGAAATAGAAGGCAGAATTCTGAAGAGCTATGCAAGGAGAGGAACGACTCGGAGGAATCGTAATGGGTCATTGAATCCATTCAAAGAATCCAAGAGGACAGTGATAAAGGAATATGCAGAGTTGAACTCAGATTAGAGTGGCACAACTGAAATAGTGAAGGATCAGAACCTTAAGAAGAACCTAACCACAAAGCGAAAATTGAAGAAACATCGTAAAAACACAAGTGAAGAGTGAAGAAGAGAGTATGGTTGCACAACAGCCATTGGATCTTTAAATATTAACGACCAGGATCATATCGCAGCATTCATATCGCATCACAACTTTGAAGTGAACAAACCCTAGCCTTAAGCAATTTCCAATTGTGATCAAGTGATATCAATCGTGGACCATTGGATCGAGAGTCTGATTGATAGTCGCAATCTCATCGCAATTGAATATCGTAGAAGTCAAATGATAGCGGCAGTGGTAGGACAGTGCAATAGCAATACGCAATTAGTGATAAAGCCGATCGGCGATCGAAGGTACTGGGAGATCGGAGTTTGGAGGAGAGGGCTATGGAAAGGGAAGTGGGAGATGGACCCATCGGAGTTATAGAGCGGGTTATATAATATTTGAGATTCAGCTTAATGGCTCGGCGTGGGGTTTTCCCGTGTATTTCCTTTGTATTGCGTTAAATGTTGTGGCTGAGTCTTTTAATAGAAAAAGCTATGTTATCCCATATCGAAGGAAGTGGAGGTATGCGTTAATGAACCGCGGAGAGCCCGATTGCGATCAACGATAAAGGTGGAAACCTTGAGAACTATGCAGATGTCGTACCAAGGCAGAAGGTATGTTTTGCGCATATTTTCCTTTGTAAAAGGGTTATAAGGGAAAAACCACCGATAGAGCATTTTATGTGATAAATATATGTGTAGCCAATGTTTAAAGAGGGAAGATTACATATATAAGTGCTAAAAGTGTTAATGAAGGTTATGATGAGTTATAATGTCCCAATAGGAAGGATTGTAAAGCAAGACTCGAATAAAGTCTTATGTGAAGTTTATAAGAGGTGATTGAGTTCCGATACAAAGGAACCGATGTTATAGAGGACCTTAACCATTATAGGTTGGAAGATTTGACTCCTTTGAGAGTCAAATACCTGGGATAGTTGTGTTTATGCATTTTTATGCGTACAGTGGGAATGTGTGGGCGTATCCCTACAATAGAATGCAATAGACTTGGTGAATTTAGTGTTCAAAAATGACTAGAGGCTCAACCATAATGCGCTTTGATACCATTGATCCAAATTTATGAAGGAACAAAATGAAATACAAATTAAAAAAAAACTAAGAGATATAATGAAACATAACTTCAATTAATAAATAACAATTTCTAAAAACTATTTACATGTACAAAAGGAACAAACTAGCTTGGGTGATGGTAGATTATCTCTTAGAAAAGATATGATGGATACATGCCTTCTGAACTGAGTTACAATGAGGCTTTAGGGTCTTTTTATCATTAATAAATAATGAGAAACCCTAAACATTCAAAAACTTAACCCTAGGAGATGAAGCACCAAAAGTTTGTGGGACTCGATGGGTTTAGTTAGAATGTCAACTTCCCGGTGTCGTAACTTTGGCATATGATCTTCATTTGGTGTGCACGATAGCACATTATAAAGGTCTATTTGAGGACAACAATGTTTTATTTCAAAAAAATAACCACTAGCTCCTATTGTTTGCTCGTTTCCCCCAAAAATGTCGTTTATGGCCTCCAAACAGCTCGAGAAGTTCACGACCCGAAAAAAATATTAAAATTAGAAGTTATGCTAGAAAATAGGAAACTTAAAGGAAATAGTGCTGGGGGTCCAAGTGGAATAGGTTGCTAACCACCAATATCCACCTGGATCAATACCAAAATGCCAAAGTTTTATAAAAATGGATAGAAAATGTTGAGCTTTGAGGTACTATTATATCAGAGATTTGAGGTTTTTGCTATAAAAAATGGGTAGAGAAGTTGGGATATTGGAAGAAAAAAAACTTGGAACATCTGTAACATAAAAATTTAAATTTTTCACAGGAAAATCACTTGAAACCACTATACATAAGGGTCTTTTAACATCCATTAATTATCCATTGAGTAGATAAAATAAGATTAATGTATAAGGAGATCCCATTTATGACTTTATTCAACATGGACCACATAACATTATCAAGCATATGATCTTTTAATTGTATCCAACATTACCATCAGGTGCAATTATGAAGGGTGGCATGTGAAAAGGAATTTATAATGGTACTAGGGGAATCAATAGGTTGGATGATCTATTATCTCAATGATGAATTCTAAATAGGATGTCATGATGTTATTAAGTACTTGCGTCATATTGATGAAAAAATTCAAATGTTTTGGACCCTTTCACATGATGGAGAAGAGAGATGCATTGTAAGAATGATGGAAAAATGTTTAATATAGGATCTTAATCTCATGTGGGGAGTTGATAGTTACAATGTGAAATTATATGCACTTCCCTCCATAGATTGGCTGCTGTATGCAAATTTTAGGATAATGCATGGGAATAAATTATGATAGGGGAACAAGTGTGATCATTCCTAGTGGAATTCAACTTTTCCTTAGTAATGTCACATCTTTGTCCCTTTCTATCCAGTAATTATACCTTGTAAGTTCTTTATGAGGTTTTTTTGTTGATTTTAATGCATGCTCTATGGTTTTAATGGATTATATTAAGAAATTATAGAGGAGCATGGTGAGGATGCTATAGGGGAATTCTCCAAGGCAAACAAGTGATATCTCTAGGTGTATGTGATTTTAATCCACCAAGGTAAAATTAGTCGTGTTTAGGTTTAATCTCAACTTTTCAAAATATTGAATCTAATTGGAAGTAGAATATAGTTATAACAATGTTTAGGAATTCACATAGACTAGGAGTAGAGCAGGACCCTTACAAACTGTAAAGAGATGCACTCTAGTTACAAATCAAATAGAATTAGTTAACTTCTATTCCCACACCCACAATTGAAACCATGGTATATCTTAGGACTCAACTACACTAAATCAAGAATGAAGTCCCTTATT
>APFE030905084.1:60411-113557 GCA_000404065.3 Pinus taeda
TTTTGAGAATTTTGGGTAATTTTGGAATTTTTTGGAAATTTACAGGTTTTGGCTTCTCAACGGGTCTCACCCCCGGTGAGACCCTTTGTCATCGTAGCTCTGTTTGGCAAAAACTCAGCATTTTTGGATTTGGTATGAAAATTTACACTTGCTCATCCATTAGTAAGAAATTTCATCAAGTTTTGGGCCTCCAAAAGGTCAAAATGCATGCAAAATTTGACTTTTTGCCCCTTTTTTGAGTTGCAGAAACCAGTTTTGGGAGAATTAAGTTTTGATAGGGAAAATGACATCCAAATTCACAAATTCTAGTTGGGTTGGAAAGTAGACTCGCAGACCTTTCCAACGAGCTATTCTGCACCCAATTCTGATAACAGGAAGGCCTCCAAACAGAGCTGCAAAAGTGTGAGACCCGTTGAGAAAAGGTGTGCGACCCGTTGAGGAAATTTTCCCAGATTTGACCAGTTCAGCCCAGAAAACGCAGTTTGGCTTCAGTTTGACTTTTTGGGGTAAAAAATGATTATCTTTGATGTAATTATGGAAACTCTAAGACATTTTTACTCTTGTTTAACACTTCTAGAATATTCATTCATGTAAAAGGGTAAAAATTAAATGCATGAACTGATTTCCAAGTTTATAGAGGCAAGTTGTTTTGACTGCCTATTTTGTAGTGCTTAGTTTAGAATTTGTTCAAACTGCCCCTAGGATAGTGAGCTCGACTCCTAGAGGTGGGAAAAGAGGTTAGATCATCTATATTATGTACTTTCATACTCATTTTCATGGTTGGACTCTTGAGGGAGAAGCTATCATTGTATTATTTCACTGTATCTCTGCAATTTTTGGCTAAGGAAGACCAGGGTTTTGCAGTCCTTTTTGGGATTCTTGTGGTTACATGTATTGATGGTGTGTTTCTCTATGTACCTGTAAGTGTGTTATGTGAAATCATTTCCTTTCTTTTCCTTCTGCATATTAAACAAACGAAGTGTTAAAGTAAGAATTCATGACTGTCATGCTCTGCTTTTAAGTTTGTTTAATTTCAATGTTTTCTACTGTTTAAGGAGAATTCAAAGTTATTGTTTGCTCTCCTTAACTCATCACCTGTCATTCCTAATCATCCACCTCAATCAAAGCCATCAATATTGTCTCCTACCTCGTCCCAAAGAACACCCTGCAGAAACTGTGTCCAATCCCCGCACCCAAAATTTCCATCCCCTCAATTTGCCACCAAAAACCCTAAAACCCCAAATCAACCCTTTTGATCAGTTTACTAGCCTAAAATCAGTGTTACCCTATTGGTCATCTCATCCATTGAAGATTTTACCGAGATTGACCGGAGAGAGCCTTCTCCTGCCCCGTAGGGCTAGGTACGAGGCTAAATGGTTTGATGTTACCTTGAGGTTTGCCTTTTTCAGCCTAAGGTGAAATTTCAAGCGCTAACAGTACAAAACCACCTCCCAGTGCCTTTAAGGTGAATGGTTGGCCTAGTGGTGCTCATCGCCAACATCAAGGTTTCTTGTTGGTGGTTAGTGTCCTACATACTAATGTCTACTACCCAATATTGTGACATTTTGATAGCTTGATGTACCAAAAACTAATACATTGAATTAGTGTTGGTTATCCTCTTGATGGACTATAGTCCCCAACCATGGAGTGAGAATCCTTGAAACCTCTATCTCGATGAGCAAATGGATAATGTAGGACGATATTCTAATATCGAGGACAAGTTTGACATGGCATCTAGGTTAGTTGGGGATTTTTGCACAATTAGGTGATGGGGAGCACTATTTGCCGTCATTATAAACCATAGGTATATAGATGTTGTATGGGTGTTAATGTGAGGATAATTTTGCCCCACAAGGATGGCTTTATTTGGGGCCTTGGACATCATCTAAGGAGAAACACCATTATCATCCTAGGGCCTATGAGTGGTTTTGGTTGGTTTAGTAATAATACAGACTATGCACATGGTACAAAACCACCTCCTAGTGCCTCTAAGGTGAATGGTTGGCCTAGTGGTGCTCATCGCCAACATCAAGGTTTCTTGTTGGTGGCTAGTGTCCTACTTACTAATGTCTACTACCCAATATTCTGACATTTTGATAGGTTGATGTACCAACAACTAATACATTGCATTAGTGTTAGTTGACCTTGAGGTGTCCTTGATACAGTTAGCCCGAAATTTGACCTCTTGATGGACTATAGTCCGCAACCATGGAGTGAGAATCCTTGAACCCTCTATCTCGATGAGCTAATGGATAATGTAGGATGATATGCTAATATCGAGGACAAGTTTGACATGGAATCTAGGTTATTTGGGGCTTTTTGCACAATTAGGTGATGGGGAGCACTATTTGCCATGATTATAAACCAAAGGCATATATATGTTGTATTGGTGTTAATGTCAGGATAATTTTGCCTCACAAGGATGGCTTTGTATGGGGCCTTGGAAATCATCTAAGGAGAAACACCATTATCATCCTAGGGCCTACGAGTTGTTTTAGTGGGTTAGTAATAATACAAACTATGCACATGGTACAAAACCACCTCCCAGTGCCTCTAAGGTGAATGGTTGGCCTAGTGGTGCTCATCGCCAACATCAATGTTTCTTGTTGGTGTCTAGTGTCCTACTTACTAATGTCTACTACCCAATATTGTGACATTTTGATAGCTTGATGTACCAAAAACTAATACATTGCATTAGTGTTGGCTGACCTTGAGGTGTCCTTGATACAGTTAGCCCGAAATTTGACCTAGAGTTGATGGACTATAGTCCCCAACCATGGAGTGAGAGCCCTTGAACCCTCTATCTTGATGAGCTAGTGGATAATGTAGGATGATATGCTAATATCGAGGACATGTTTGACATGGCATCTAGGTTAGTTGGGGATTTTTGCAAAATTAGGTGATGGGGAGCACTATTTGCCATCATTATAAACCACAGGTATATAGATGTTGTATTGGTGTTAATGTGAGGATAATTTTTCCTCACAAGGATGGCTTTGTTTGGGGCCTTGGACATCATCATCTGAGAAACACCATTATCATCCTAGGGCCTACGAGTGGTTTGAGTGGGTTAGTAATAATACAAACTACGCACATGGTACAAAACCACCTCCCAATGCCTCTAAGGTGAATGGTTGGCCTAGTGGTGCTCATCGCCAACATCAAGGATTCTTGTTGGTGGCTAGTGTCCTACTTACTAATGTCTACTACCCAATATTGTGATATTTTGATAGGTTGATTTACCAACAACTAATACATTGCATTAGTGTTGGTTGACCTTGAGGTGTCCTTGATACAGTTAGCCCGAAATTTGACCTAGACTTGATGGACTATAGTCTGCAACCATGGAGTGAGAGCCCTTGAACCCTCTATCTTGATGAGCTAATGGATAATGTAGGATGATATGCTAATATCAAGGACAAGTTTGACATGGCATCTAGGTTAATTGGGGATTTTTTCACTATTAGGTGATGGGGAGCACTATTTGTCATCATTATAAACCATAGCTAGATGGATGTTGTATGGGTGTTAATGTGAGGATAATTTTACCCCACAAGGATGGCTTTGTTTGCGGCCTTGGACATCATCTAAGGATAAACACCATTATCATCCCAGGTCCTACGGGTGGTTTTGGTTAGCTCAGTAATAATACCGACTATGCACATGGTACAAAACCACCTCCTAGTCCCTCTAAGGTGAATGGTTGGCTTAGTGGTGCTCATCGCCAACATCAAGGTTTCTTTTTGGTGGCTAGTGTCCTACTGACTAATATATACTACCCAATATTGTGACATTTTGAAAGGTCGCTGTAGCAACAACTAATACATTGCATTAGTGTTGGTTGACCTTGAGGTGTCCTTGATACAGTTAGCCTGAAATTTGACCTAGACTAGATGGACTATAGTCCCCAACCATGGAGTGAGAGCCCTTGAACCTCTATCTCCATGAGCTAATGGATAATGTAGGATGATATGCTAATATCGTGGACATGTTTGACATGGCATCTAGGTTAGTTGGGGCTTTTTGCACAATTAGGTGATTGGGATCACTATTTGCCGTCATTATAAACCATAGGTATATAGATGTTGTATGGGTGTTAATGGTTGGCCTAGTGGTGCTCATCGCCAACATCAAGGTTTCTTGTTGGTGGCTAGTGCCCTACTTACTAATGTCTACTACCCAATATTCTGACATTTTGATAGGTCGATGTACCAACGACTAATACATTGCATTAGTGTTGGTTGACCTTGAGGTGTCCTTGATACAATTAGCTCGAAATTTGACCTCTTGATGGACTATAGTCCCCACCCATGGAGTGAGAGTCCTTGAACCCTCTATCTCCACGAGCTAATGGATAATGGAGGATGATATGCTAATATCGAGGACAAGTTTGACATGGCATCTAGGTTAGTTGGGGCTTTTTGCACAATTAGGTGATGGGGAGCACTATTTTCCATCATTATAAATCATAGGTATATAGAGGTTGTATGGGTGCTAATGTGAGGATAATTTTGTCCCACAAGGATGGCTTTGTTTGGGGCCTTGTACATCATCTAAGGAGAAAAACCATTATCATCCTAGGGCCTACGAGTGGTTTTTGGTTGGTTTAGTAATAATACAGACTATGCACATGGTACAAAACCACCTCCCAGTGTCTCTAAGGTGAATGGTTGGCCTAGTGGTGCTCATCGCCAACATCAAGGTTTCTTGTTGGTGGCTAGTCTCCTACTTGCTAATGTCTACTACCCAATATTATGACATTTTGATAGGTTGATGTACCAACAACTAATACATTGCATTAGTGTTGGTTGACCTTGAGGTGTCCTTGATACAGTTAGCCCGAAATTTGACCTCTTGATGGACTATAGTCCCCAACCATGGAGTGATAGTCCTTGAACCCTCTATCTCCATGAGCTAATAGATAATGTAGAATGATATGCTAATATCGAGGACAAGTTTGACAAGGCATCTAGGTTAGTTGGGGCTTTTGGCACAATTAGGTGATGGGGAGCACTGTTTTCCATCATGATAAACAATAGGTATATAGATGTTGTATGGGTGTTAATTTGAGGATAATTTTTCCCCACAAGGATGGCTTTCTTTGGGACCTTGGACATCATCTAAGGAGAAACACCATTATGATCCTAGGGCATACAAGTGGTTTTAGTGGGTTTTTGTGTGGGAGGAAAAATTCAGAAGAGTTAAAAACATGCTGAAAAATTGGGCCAAGACCCTACCAAATCCTGCAGGGGAAAGGAAAAAAATTCAAAGTGAGCTAGAAAGGCAACACCTTCATATTGAAACAGCTGAAATCACTAAGGATGAGTTGGAAAAGGAGGCTAATCTTCGGCAAAGCTTCCACAAGGCCTGTCTGGCAGAGGAAGAATACTTGAGGCTCAAGGCCAGGAGCCTATGGCTCAAATTTGGAGACAGAAACT
Source organism: Pinus taeda (assembly GCA_000404065.3). Classification (NCBI taxonomy): domain Eukaryota; kingdom Viridiplantae; phylum Streptophyta; class Pinopsida; order Pinales; family Pinaceae; genus Pinus; species Pinus taeda. The sequence goes on from APFE030905084.1 coordinate 65,850, forward strand.
CCTCATTTTTCCACAAACAAGCCCAAACAAGGAAAGGTTGCAACTCCATCAACAAAATAAAAGAAGACAACCACGTTTTGAAGGATTTTATCAACATAAACAAGGCGGCTACAGATCATTTTGAACAACTGTATAGAGAAGAATCAAGTGCTGATTTAAACGCTGCCCTGTTGGATGCAGTGCCTAGCATGATCACCTCTAAAATGAATCAGTCTCTTGAAGCCAAAATCACGCAAAAGAAAGTTAAGGAAGCTCTCTTCGCAATGGATCCTGATAAAGCCCTAGGACCAGATGGTTTCATGCCCAGGTTTCTCCAGGTCTGTTGGCAGATTGTAGAGAAGGATTTCTACAAAATGATACAGAAATCTCAAGACTGCCAGAAGATAGGTGGTTGTAGCAACTCAGCCTTTCTTGCCCTCATTCCCAAAGAGAAAGGAGGAAACTCTTTCAGCAAATTTCGTCCAATTTTCTTATGCAATATTGGGTACAAAGTTATAACTAAAGTGATAGCCAATGGGTTGAAAAGGATTCTCCCCAAAATCATCCCAGATAATCAAGGTGGATTTATCCATGGAAGGCAATTGGTGGACAATTTCGTACTGGTTCAAGAGGCAATCCATTCCAGTCTTCAGCAAAAGGAAAAAGGTATGGTTATCAAACTAGATCTTACAAATTCTTTTGATCGTGTTAGACATAGCATTTTGTTTAAGGTTTTACAAAAAATGGGGTTCGGACAAAGCTTTATCAAGTGGATTAGAACCTGCATCTCGAAGCCATGGATTGCCCCATTGGTGAATGGAAGGGCAGCTGACTTCTTCAAAGCCACTAGAGGGCTGAGGCAGGGGTACCCCCTGTCACCAATTCTATTTGTACTTCAGGCCTCTGTTCTCAGTTTCTATCTACAACGAAAACAACAAGAACAAGACATAGCTCGCCTATGCATATTTAGAGGGGTCAAAAGCATCAATCACACCCTCTTCGTAGATGACACTCTTCTGTTGGGGGTTGCAACACCTCATTCAGCATCCAAATTCAAAGAAGTATTGGAAGAATATTGTAAGGTCTCGGGCAGTATTCTAAACAATACCAAATGCCACATCTACAGCTGGAACATTCCTGCCTCAACTACAAGCTCCATTGTTCGTTGCCTGAGTTTTGCAATCTGAAGCTCTTGATCTTCTTTCAAGTATCTAGGATTTCCCATTTTCCATTCAAGGGCGTTGAGTAAAGACTGGTTGTCACAGTTAGACAAATTTAAACTAAAATTGCAGGCCTAGGGGTCCTCCTGGTTAAATATAGCTGGGAAATCAGTCCTCATAAAATCAGTATTCAACAGCCTTCCTCTATTTAAATTTTCGGTTCTATTGGCACCTGTAGGAATTATAAAAAAGATGGAGGATTTAATCAGAACTTTTTTCTTGAAAGGAGGCAAACAAAACAAGAAAAGAATTTCTTTGGTAAATTGGGATACAGTCACCAGACCATTTCAGGAGGGAGGTCTGAATTTTAAAGATCTTAGAGCCCAAAACTTAGCCATGGGAGCCAAAATAATTTGGAAAATCATAGCCCCAAATCCTGGCTGGGTGCAAATTGTGTTGTGGAGAAAATACTTCAGAGGACTGAGAACTAGATGTCTGGATCAGCTCAAGAATAAATTCAACTCTCCGTTCAGTAGGTTCATCAGTAAAACTAGTTCGTTGATAAGGAACCATGCATTCTGGATACCAGGCAATGGAAAGCGTATACATATTTGGAATGACAACATCCTAAATAGACCCCCGTTGGCAGAAGCAAAGAGAATGCCTGAATTACAGCGCTGGATGTCAGAAGCTAGCATAAATTCATTGTGGGATCTTTCATTTTGGGAGGAAAATGCGTGGTTCAGCTGGAAGCAGCTCGTAGTTCCATCCTATCTACATCCTGACCTGAATACACTAATCACACATTTGCATGGGCTTGCTCCAACTCAAAAAAACAAGCATGTCTTTGGAGGATGGGGATCAAGTCGAACAGGTTACTCAGTAGCCCAGGGCTACTCCAAATACCTCGAGAGGTCCAACGTGCCTCCCAACCCTGCTCCTTGGACTGGCATTTGGAGAATTCCTTCAATCCCCAAGGTTGATCACTTCTACTGGCTCCTATGTCACCAAAAAATTGTGACTGAAAACAAGCTCCAGAAAAGGGGCTTCCATTGGCCATCTAGATGCTCTCTATGTAGGGAAAATTCAAAATCTACTCTCCACATCATGATTGAATGCATATACGCAACCTCTATATGGCAGGAGCTTCTAGGCTTCTGGAATCATAACTTCACCTTCCCAACATCAGTCCCGGAATTATTTGCGAGCTGGATGGCCAAATACATAGGCTATTCTCCAAAAAATAAAACAGTCAGGTTAGCATGGAGTACTTTACCAAAGTTCATCAGCTAGCAAGTCTAGCTGGAAAGGAACTGAAGGATTTTTTGAAATAAGGAACAAGATTTCAAATTAGTGGCCAACGCAGAAAAATGTCAGCTAGTTGAGTGGCTGGAAGATAAAGGGGACGACACAAATTTAAGCCAACAGGACATAGAGCTGGGATTTGCTCTCAACTTCAAATTTCCAAAACAAAACAACTCTCCTTCTCCTTACAAAGATTATTAAGTCGGAAAGAATGAAAACGTTTTCCAAATCTGGATGTCCAATAAAACTCTTCCATCTCTCTTCTCTGATGGGGCTACTAAAGGGAATCCAGGTACTGTGGGAGCCGGAGGTATTATCATAAATCAAGACAGAGCAGTTGTACATAGATTCGCTTGGGGACTAGGAAACTCCACAAGCATACAAGCAAAAGCGATGGCCCTCTTCCAAGGAATCAAATTCCTCAAAGAACTGGGTTATAAGGAGGCAAATGTCTTCGGAGACTCCCAGGTGATCATCCAAGCCTTGGCGAACAATTCCAACTCAGTAGACCTGTAACTTGCAAGGATAATTTCAAGGATCAAAGGTATGACAAAGTCCATGAAGCTGAAGTACTTTCATGTTTTGAGAACTAACAACAAAGAAGCAGGTAATGAGGAAAACAAGGTAGCTCAACTAGACGTCGGTTCCCTTCTCAGAGACAATGAAATCCTTTGGGATATAATTCCCTAAAGTGAAATTTTTTTTTTTGTCTCCTTCTACATCAGTTTGTTTGTATCTTCCACCTTTGGAAATTAGCAGCAGAAGCACACTTTGTTAAATGTAAAAAGAAGAGACTGTTAAGAGTAGGTGGCATAGTTCGTTGGCTTAAAAGTCATGCAGAAAATCTACCCCGTCTTTTGTAACTGAATTTGCGGCTCTTGGCCGCTCAGTTAATGAAAGCTCATAACCATTTCTGTAAAAAAAAATAAAAATACAGACTATGCACATGGTACAAAAATACCTCTGAGTGGCTCTAAGGTGAATGGTTGGCCTAGCGGTGCTCATCGCCAACATCAAGGTTTCTTGTTGGTGGCTAGTGTCCTACTTACTAATGTCTACTACCCAATATTGTGACATTTTGATAGGTCGATGTACCAACAACTGATACATTGCATTAGTGTTGGCTGACCTTGAGGTGTCCTTGATACAGTTAGCCCGAAATTTGACCTACACTTGATGGACTATAGTCCCCAACAATAGAGTGAGAGACCTTGAACCCTCTATATTGATGAGCTAATGGATAATGTAGGATGATATGCTAATATTGAGGACAAGTTTGAAAAGGCATCTAGGTTAGTTGGGGCTTTTTGCACAATTAGGTGATGGAGAGCACTATTTGCCATCATTATAAACCATAGGTATATAGATGTTGTATGGGTGTTAATGTGAGGATAATTTTGTCCCACAAGGATGGCTTTGTTTGGGGCCTTGGACATCATCTAAGGAGAAACACCATTATCATCCCAGGGCCTATGAGTGGTTTTGGTTGGTTCAGTAATAATACAGACTATGCACATGGTACAAAACCACCTCCTAGTGCCTCTATGGTGAATGGTTGGCCTAGTGGTGCTCATCGCCAACATCAAGGTTTCTTGTTGGTGGCTAGTGCCCTACTTACTAATGTCTACTACCCAATATTGTGACATTTTGATAGGTCGATGTACCAACAACTAATACATTGCATTAGTGTTGGTTGACCCTTGAGGTGTCCTTGATACAGTTAGCCTGAAGTTTGACCTCTTAATGGATTATAGTCCCCAACCATGGAGTGAGAGTCCTTGAACCCTCTATGTCCATGAGCTAATGGATAATTTAGGATGATATGCGAATATCAAGGACAAGTTTGACATGGCATCTAGGTTAGTTGGGGATTTTTGCACAATTAGGTGATGGGGAGCACTATTTGCCATCCTTATAAACCATAGGTATATAGATGTTGTATGGGTGTTAATGTGAGGATAATTTTTCCCCACAAGGATGGCTTTGTTTGGGGCATTGGAAATCATCTAAGGAGAAACACCATTATCATCCTATGGCCTACGAGTGGTTTTGGTTGGTTTAGTAATAAACCCAACACGACGTCCTAAGAATAGTAAATCCTCCTTACTATTGCTACGTGGTGATCTAGGAAACAAGATCTGTGTTTTTATTTATTTTTGGAGGGAAAGCATTCCTCCAATCAAGGAGTTTTCCTCTTATCCACTTGTACAAACAATAGGCTTGAGTAGCATAATAGGATTAGAAGAAAATCATAGGAAAACATCTGAGTAATACGAGAGGTTCAGATTCCAAGAATTTTTTGTAACTTTGTCATGTACAAACAACATGTCTATTAATTGAAGTGATATTTGATTTTAGCTCTTCGTTTAGCTTTCTTCTAATGTTTTTAAGTTTCCTTGTGTTAAGGCCCATTGACCTAGGTGGTCAATATCCCTCTTGTATCATTTATGTTCACACATTTGTTTATGAGCAATTTTTTATTACAGCTTATCTTAACATTTGTTGATGATAGTTGTAGCACTGTTACATTAGTTGTAAAGAATTTTTACTTTGAATTTAGTTCATTTCCATTACTATTTTTAATTTTTTATTCATTATGTGTTATTCATTGTTTCTTACACTCTACTCTATTTTGCAACTACAAGAAGCACTACAACCTTGCATTTTGGTAGATTAACCCTACCACAAGTTGTTTTAATGCATTGGATATGTGCACTTTTAAATTTTTCAACTTCTCATTAGCATCATTGCCATCCAATATCACATTTAGCATATTCACTTTCACATTAGACTGTTTCTTGTAGAAAAATAAGGACACTTATAGCAGTTTGCAACCCGACTTCCAAGCTTGCCCAAATTCATACGAAACACATGATAATCCATGATTCAAAGATTTGGTAAACTTTTGAACAAACAGATAATAAGCTCTGCATTTACTACCATTTTTTTCTGTGAGGCCAATATTCCATAGTTTTTGCCTAAAATAGGTATATGTGTAGGCTTTCTGTTTTTTTATTAAAAAATAGCTCTTTGAATAAATTATTATCATATCCTATTTCCTGTTCAGATTGTTGGGGCTACCTTTAGATTCTATCTTTTTGATTGTACAGACTTTAAACACATATCCAACCCATTTCCTTGCAAGCTTTACTAAGCATAGGATGATAATATGGGGCATTTTCTTGGGTCAGATTCCACCTTAGTTATTTCCTCTGCTTTTGGGCATATGTAAAGTTAAGTGTATTTTAATGGAATTTGATTGCTTGTTTCTTTGTTTTAAGATATTTGCAAATTTCCTTGCTGACAGCCTGACATCAATGTAAGTTCATCCATATGGCACCAATAGGATGCTCATCAAACTGAGTCAAACAAGGTCAACCCTTCACCCAATACAGCTCCCAAAAACACTGATAACTGCTTGTTGCACTAGCTGTAATTGCTTTATGAGATATGGCGTCAACATTCAATCCCCTTCCTTCACACAGTTACCAATCCATGACTTCGAGGTGCAGCTCCACCATTGTCATGGTTTCAAGTCAATACATTTGCTGCTAGCTATGGCCTGTGGTCTAGCCCAGCAGCAAGTTTGGCCTCTGATCTTCAGTCAAAAAATAATATCAATGCAGTATTATAAGTCGTACAAGGACTTGACTCAATCTGAGTGCACTGATTTGAACTTTTCTCTAGGATATATTTCATTAATATAATATGACTATAGGTTACCAACCTTATAAACAGTCCTCAGGAATAGTTTCAATCACAATGTTGTCATCATCATGTTTCCATTGAAATACTATGCTGATCCTTCAAGTCTCGATATGTTTTTAGGGCTTCTTCCCATCAGCGGATTGTGGTCTCTAATTGATGTGGCTTAGGACCTCATCATCACTGTGAAGCCTTCCTTTATAGTGGTATATAGTTCCTCTAGCCAGCATAGTAGAGCCCTCCTTAACTACTGGTTAAAATTTTTTTTGACAGCATATAGGTCCTCCTCATAAGACAACTATAGAGACTTCTCCCTTCAACACGGCTGGGCTTCAAAACTGCGGCTAAGACGTGCTAGGTCTCCTTACTTGAACAACACCTAAAGGAAATCCTTTAGGACCGTGTGTTGAGTCTCTTTCTTATTATGGATTAGGGATTCATTTAGGCTCCCCTTGATTGCGTCTTAGCTGTGAATAGAAGACTCAAGCTAGGGCTCTTTTGGAGCTTCATTTGATAGCGTATTGAAGCCTCCTTGCTATGATGAAGAACCTTCTTTTGGGACCGCGAACGAGCCTCTCTTCACTGTGATTTAATCCCTGTGAGTGCACCTTTTCTAGGCCCCAAAATTGTCCCTCAACATTGACTTCATGTGGATTTGTAAGAGGTTTGCTGTCTACATTTCCTTTTAAAAATCTAGTGTATGAATGATTGTCCACATGTTCATCGAGAAGAGAACATATTTGCATTTGATGTGGTCGAGAGAGAAATTTTTTATTTGGTCAAGCCTCTATTTTTCATCAATGATTTTCTTGACATCGTTTTCATTCTGAGCACTATAGTTGTATATGTCATCGAGGGTTTCATTACAGGTTTAATCAATCTTTTGGGGCTGTCCAACTTTGTTATTGTTAACAGTATAGCTATCTATAGGTGGAAATGGATTTGTATGACTTAAAGCTTCAATAATTGTGTGTTTATAACATACCCTTTGTTTGTCTATCAAGGAATATCCATCACATATGTCAATAACTTTGTCCTCCAGATGAGTATTGACAGTAAAAGGATGAGACTTCCCTATCCCATCTGGCTTGAGGAATGAATTCAGATCGTAGGCATAAAAAACAGCAGGATTGTCGGATTCCATGATATAGAATCTTTTAGGATTGAACTATAAAATTAATTGTTTCTTCATTCGTATAATCATAATGGTCACATTATTGCTTTGTTGGCTTTGAAAAAGTATATTGACCTCAAACTTTAGGAAACTAGGATTACTTCCCTTTATTTCTTACACGATCATGATCAACATCAAAGTGCAACATGGGGGTTACAGTACTCCTACTCAAACTCACAATGAAATGCTGAGATGCCAAGTGTATTACCATGAAAGTCTACAGCTCCCTTACTTTCAGTGCCTGTGAAAATAGTATTAGTTTATTGAAATGTATTTCTGTGACCTCAAAAGTGTATTTAGGATTTAAATTATCAGAAAGGAAAGCATGATATTTATCATCCTTTTCATATGGTTGATCTTTTGGGTTAGAAACATGGTTTCTACCTGCCTAGAACTGCATATGGCTTGTATCAATGGTGGAAATATCCAAAAAATATTCATTTCCTCTGTTTATCACTTTGTCATGTAGGAAAACAGAGTACAGGAATATTGGTTAGTCTGACTCGTAACTGTAAATTTGTTGAGTCTCAATTGTGATTATGTGATCTTGGAAGGTTTTGAGAGTATATAAACTCTTCTCAATGTATGTCCTTTCCTTGCAAGACTTGGAGAGGGGGATATAGAGTCTTCTTATTGGAATGCAGAGGTTGTTTGACTTTGTATAGTTGCTTATTATCTAATCATATGAATAAAAAATAGAGTTACAAGAATACAAGTTTAAATGCCAAACCTTCCTCTACTTATGTTCTGGAGAACACATATCACCTGATCGTTCTAAACAACAAAACACAATAGCCAAACTCATTCCTATACCTCTTTAATTTTTCTCCTTTCCAAATAGGCTGAATGATCCTAAATTCAATGGCAAAGTACTAGCCTTCTCTTCATGCAATCTCAAAACAAGTCTGAGGGCCAACCCACCTTCATTAGATGAACGGAAAGGTATTAGCACATCTATTTAAGGTGCATCTTTATGTGCATTTGTGGCTTCTTCAGCACAAGCGTACACCACAGAGATGATTCGGTTTTGTGCTTGTGCTAAGGTGAGAAATAGCATTTTATGAACAATGTTGCTCAGTGTTCCTTGAACAAAGTTTATATTGTTATAATCCTTGTGCAATTCAGTACTAGTTTGGAGAATTGATGGCTATTTCATATTTGTACAGGTCATGCTCAGAGGCTATTTTGCTTTGAAAAGAGTTGAATATCCATCTACAGATTTATTGTATCCATTTCCATTTGGAATCAATAAACCATTAAAAAGTTTTTTCACCGCCTTTGGAAGTGATAAATACACTATTGATATTCATTTTTATCTCTAGTATATCAGCATTATTTATGAATGAACAAGAAAAGGGACTGATCTAGTATGGTCAGATGTGTGCCAACATTTGCTTAATTATAATTTATCATTTATATTCTGAGAATGACAGTCTGCAACTTGGTAAAACACTGAAGTTGGAACAATGAACTAATTAGGCTCGTGAATTAGGGTCTCTGAATTATTTTTGTTGTCTTCAGAAGCAATTAGCAATTTATTAATTTCGATATTTATCTCTATTATATGAACATCGTATATAGAAAGACAGAAAAATAGGACCCGTCTAATATGTTTTTTGCAGTTTTCAGTTATAATTTAATTTTCAGCATGGCACTACTGCTGTGTGCAATTCAGTACTAGTTTGGAGAATTGATGGCTTGGACTTCCTTGATTGGATATGCTATGCCAATAGCAATTTGGCATGTTCTGTGATGATTAAGGCTAGATGTAAGAATTATTAATTAACATTATTTCATGCCAAGAAAATCTTCCCACAATCGTATTTAGGGAGGGCTAACCAAATCCATTTGAGTAGTGAATTTCCTTTAAAGCAGTCAAGGAAGTGATTGTACCGTGATTCAAATAGTTGAAAGACATTTATTTATCATAAGATGTGAGTGGAAATGCCTCAGAAATCACTGAAATAATTCTAGTATTCATGCATTCATAAAGGTGAATCCAATTTACCTCATTGGCTGAGAAAATAATTGTTCTTCTTACAACTAAGTTGAGCCATCTTCACCCAAGCTTGTAAGGGCACAGTCTATGGATTCCTATCATAGCTAATTCTAGGTGCCCATGCAGTAGTTGCATGAATAGTTAAAGAATTCCTCTTCCTCTTTGATCTTCTCCATGTTGACAGTCCATGAAACAATGACGCTGATCATTTAATTTCTGCAAGGTGGAAGAAACAAAATACCAAACCCAGGTAGTGGAATTACTTCCTTGCCATTCTCATTTTTTTCTTGGAGGCCTTTGAGAGATGACATGGTTCCTTTATTGAGACTACCGAATGCAGAAGAGGTATACTCTTCTTGACATCAATAACAACATGTGCTATCTATTTTCCAGGCTGTAAGTTATCATAGACATTCTCCTGTCTCCCCTCTACCTCCTGGCCAAAAGGTTTTCTTGCATCTCATAAAGACATACACATATAACTAGATAGACAAATAGTTCAAATAGAAACTGCCTTAATGTATTTTGTAAAGTTTAAAGCGAGTTTTTCCATATCTAGCCTTTAGTTTTTACTAGAGATGCATGAAGCATTATATAAACACAATGAAATGTTTTGGGAAGTCCATTCAAATGTGGAACATTACTATGGAAGCCAAGTTAAGCATTGATTTTAGACCTTGCATGCACATTTCATGGATTGTTGTAGTAGTGACATAAAAATAGACTAGGTCAATTATATCGTATATGTCAAAGATAGTTTAACTCAAAGAACTGACATTTAAGCTATAAACCTGACTAAATGGTCCAAACCTAAAACTGTGGCCCTTCCTTGCAAATTGTATGTGCTACCAATTAATCATAGTTAAATATATGTCAAAGATAGTTTAACTCAAAGAATGAAATTTCCATTTAAGCTATAAACCTGACTAAATGGTCCAAACCTGAAACTGTGACCCTTCCTTGCAAATTGTATGTGCTACCAATTAATCATAGTTAAATGGTTTTAGATTCAATACGAGAGTAATCTTATGGAGGAGCTATTGGGTTTGGAAAGTCACCACAGAACAAAGGCCAGTGGGTTAATCTCCTAAAACAAGGTGTTAAAATAGTCTGCTGAGATGTACATTTTGCATCAGGGTATCCCCTAGACTCATATCTTTTCATGAGGAAGCAAAAACATGGAAAATGTTTGGTTAGGTAGGAATACAGCTTGTCAATTTGGTCTAGCTTGAGTGATTAAAAGACAAGGTTGTTAGGCTCTCCACCATTTCATGGATTGATATAGAGATGAGACAAAGGAGGCTCTCTCTTGAGAGTATATGAAATGCACCAATCTTATCTATGCATTCATAAGCAACATCTGACAAACACATTTGGCATCTAGCCTTTAATTTTTACTAGAGATGCATGAAGCATTATATAAACAAAATGCAATGTTTTGGGAAGTCCATTCAAATGTGGAACATTACTATGGAAGCCAAGTTAAGCATTGATTTTAGACCTTGCATGCGCATTTCATGGATTGTTGTAGTAGTGACATAAAAATAGACTAGGTCTGTTATATCATATATGTCAAAGATAGTTTAACTCAAAGAATGAAACTTCCATTTAAGCTATAAACCTTACTAAATGGTCCAAACCTAAAACTCTGACCCTTCCTTGCAAATTGTATGTGCTACGAATCAATCATAGTTAAATGGTTTTAGATTCAATACGAGAGTAATCTTATGGAGGAGCTATTGGGTTTGGAAAGTCGCCACAGAACAAAGGACAACGGGTTAATATCCTAAAACAAGGTATTAAAATAGTCTGCTGAGATGTACATTTTGCATCAGGATATCCCCTAGACTGATATCTTATTATGAGGAAGCAGAAACATGGAAAATGTTTGTTTAGGTAGGAATACAACTTGTCAATTTGGTCTAGCTTGAGTGATTAAAAGAGAAGGTTGTTACGCTCTCCACCATTTCGTGGATTGATGTAGAGATGAGACAAAAGAGGCTCTCTCTTGAGAATACATAAAATACACCAATATTATCTATGCATTCATAAGCAACATCTGATAAAGACATTTGGCATTTAGCCTTCAGTTTTTACTAGAGATGCATGAAGCATTATATAAATACAATGCAATCTTTTGGAAAGTCCATTCAAATGTGCAACATTACTATGGAAGCCAAGTTAAGCATTGGATTTAGACCTTGCATGCCCATTTCATGGATTGTTGTAGTAGTGACATAAAAATAGACTAGGTCAGTTATATCATATATGTCAAAGATAGTTTAACTCAAAGAATGAAACTTCCATTTAATCTATAAACCTTACTAAATGGTCCAAACCTGAAACTGTGACCGACCCTAGCAAATTGTATGTGCTACCAATTAATCATAGTTAAATGGTTTTAGATTCAATACGAGAGTAATCTTATGGAGTAGCTATTGGGTTTGGAAAGTCACCACAGAACAAAGGCGAGTGGGTTAATCTCCTAAAACAAGGTGTTAAAATAGTCTGTTGAGATGTACATTTTGCATCAGGATACCCCCTAGTCTGATATCTTTTTATGAGGAAGAAAAAACATGGAAAATGTTTGGTTAGGTAGGAATACAGCTTGTCAATTTGGTCTAGCTGGAGTGATTAATAGAGAAGGTTGTTAGGCTCTCTACCATTTCATGGATTGATGTAGAGATGAGACAAAAGAGGCTCTCTCTTGAGAATATATGAAATACACCAATCTTATCTATGCATTCATAAGAAACATCGGACAAACACATTTGGCATCTAGCCTTTAGTTTTTACTAGAGATGCATAAAGCATTATATAAACACAATGCAATATTTTGGGAAGTCCATTCAAATGTGGAACATTACTATGGAAGCCAAGTTAAGCATTGATTTTAGACCTTGCATGCACATTTCATGGATTGTTGTAGTAGTGACATAAAAATAGACTAGGTCAGTTGTATCATATATGTCAAAGATAGTTTAACTCAAAGAATGAAACTGCCATTTAAGATGTAAGCCTTACTAAATGGTCCAAACCTGAAACTGTGACCCTTCCTTGCAAATTGTATGTGCTACCAATTAATCATAGTTAAATGGTTTTAGATTCAATACGAGAGTAATCTTATGGAGGAGTTATTGGGTTTGGAAAGTCGCCACAGAACAAAGGCCAGTGGGTTAATCTCCTAAAACAACGTGTTAAAATAGTCCACTGAGATGTACATTTTGCATCAGGATATCCCCTAGACTGATATCTCTTTTTGAGGAAGAAAAATTCATGGAAAATGTTTGGTTGGGTAGGAATACAACTTGTTAATTTGGTCTAGCTTGAGTGATTAAAAGAGAAGGTTGTTAGGCTCTCCACCATTTCATGGATTGATCTAAAGCTGAGACAAAAGAGGCTCTCTCTTGAGACTTGACTAGGTCATTCATAACTGTTGTGGTGTTGGTGCCTTAACTTAGCGAGAAAATGCCAAAACTCTATTGATGAACAAAATTTATTACTAAATCTACCTCAGAGTATCCCATAGTCACTGAATATGACATGCATGGTTTTACGGAGGCCCTAAAATTTTGAACAATGAAACTTTACATTGGTATGGTCAACCTACATGGGTAGAAATCACACTTTTTTTAATAAGATGCTAGCAAAACCTGAACACTGCTGTGTGGGATTATTGCTTGGTACTTGCATATTGCACAATGACCTCTATTGGTTGAGCCGACAGGAATTGATTTCTTCAGGTTGATCTTCCTGGTACAAATGTTTTTTTCCTTGTAAGACCTTCATAGGGGTATATAGATTCTTGTCAATAGAATGCATATTTGTCTGTATAGTTGTTTATTACATAATCATCTAAAGGAAAACTGATTACATGAATATGGGTTAGGCTGCCTCATAACTATATAGTTGCTGAGGCTCAATTTTGATTGCGTGATCTTGGAAGATTTTTAGAGTATATAAACTCTTGATGTATTATGATTTCTTTGGCAATGTTCTCAAGGCAACTGTTCCAAAAATAACAAAAAAATATCTTTTGTCATTAAACAGAGATTGTTTTCCTTTAGAAACAGAGAGAGATTGTCTTTACAATACCTTCTTTTGTTTGTGGCATGTAAGGGGATCTTGAGAGTAATCTAGAATAGGAAAGCTAGTTGGTAAACTTGTGATAAAGGTGAGTAACTGCTTGGACACTAACTTTTGAGCCTGCGACATTCTTCTAAGAACATTGGATCTAGAAATCTCGAAGGCTTCAACTACATTGATTATGTCATAGAGGTTGGAAGAACCAGAGATGTCATGGATGTGTAACTGTTAACATTATGAAGATGATAGCACGTGTCTCTCTCAAGGTACATTACCAATCACAGTGCAAACAAAAAATTTATCACTAATATAGTTCATCAGTGTTAATTTAGGTATGTTCTTTGCTTAGAACAATCTATTTCAATTTTCACAGGTAGTTCAATATCGTTTCCAGGTTAGCAATCACATCAACATTAAAGTGAACTTTAGATAGAACATAAACATAAATCGTAGAAGACAAGCCAAGACAAGTGGACACAAGATGTGGTGCTAGCTAGTGACAAACCCCAATGTGGGGAAACCCTTGATCAATTCTTCTTATATGTTCTTCAATAGTTCAGCACAGAGAGAGAGAGATAGTACGCTTACAACAAAAGTCAACATTTTGACTTATCTAGATAAGTGCATAGATCATATCTAAGAAGATGATACATGAGATCAGTTGAAAACATGTTGCTTCAACTGATTCTCCAAGGTGACTCCTTCACCTATCGTTGTGTTGCATTTCGTCATCATGCTGAACCACACTGTGCTGCACTATGTTGCACCCATCATCACAATGATGCATCTCATCATGCTTCATTAATCATGACTGTACCCATCACTGTACTGCATTATGTGCCATTGTTGCACCATGTTGCCATACTAACCTATGTGCTCGCTGCATCTTGCTTGCTTGTTGTCCCTAGCTTGCTTGTTGTTGCATGCTAGTTGTAACATTGTATGCTTGGTGTATTTGCTGCTAAGTACCATACAACTATCCCAATGTTAGTTAGTTGTCCCTTGCATGCTGCTCTCCTTCAGAGACAGATGCTTTGGTTGGTCTGGCAGTTGTCGACAGTTCCAGCAGTTCCTGGTAGTTTCAACTATTCCCAATAGTTATAGTAATTCCGATTGTTCCCAGCAGTCCTAGTAGTTTCGGCAATTCCAGCTGTTCCTATCAGTTCTCGGCAGTTCTTGACAGTTTCGGCTGTTCCCGGCAATTTCAGCAATTCCGGCTATTCCCGGTAGTTCCGACATTTCTAGCTTTTCTCGAAATTTTCGGCTTCTGCCCTATGCATCAGCGTCCAGGCTGTTTTGGTAGTTCTGGCTGTTCCCGACATTTCAGACTATTCACGGCAGTTCTGGCAGTTCCGACATTTCTGGCTTTTCTGGCAATTCCTGGCAGTTCCGGCAATTCTGGCTATTCACGACAATTCCAGCTATTCTTGACAGTTCCAGGAGTTCCGACAATTTCGGCTATTCCCAGCAGTTCTGCCAGTTCCAGATTTTCGCGGCAGTTTCGGCTTCTGTCCTCTGTGTCAGCTTCCCGGCTATTCCGGCAGTTTCGGCTGTTCTCGACAGTTCCGACTGTTCCTAGCAGTTTCGAGAGTTCCGACAATTCCAGCGATTCCTGACAGTTACAGCTTTTCCAACTATTCCCGACAGTTCTAGCAGTTCCCGATAGTTCTGACTTCTTCCCTCTAGATTAGGGAAACATTATCCCTTAGGATCTCTCTCCTATTAAAACCCAAAGACAAGTAGAGATGAAGAGATCCCAAGTGTGTTAAAATGACTTGAAGGCCACCTTTATTTATTCTAAAACGTTGAGCACAAGTGGGGTTTATTTGGTTGTTGGCCGACCTTGACGAATTTTCCCATAACACAAATAAATTCATATCTCCATGAACGCTTATCGAAATGAGATGATCTTTAGATCAATCCTGCACCTCTCGATGAGAGGGATCCAAGAAAAAATATCAGCTCCCGACAATTCTGGCAGTTCCCGACAGTTTCGGCAATTTTGGTTGTTCCCAGCAGTTTTGGCAATTCCGACTTCTGCCCTATACATCAACTTTCCCCCGTGTTCCGGTAGTTCCTAGCAATTTCGGTATTTTCAGATATTCCCAGTAGTTCCGACAATTCCGACAATTCCTGACAATTTCGGCAGTTCCGACTTTTCCCGATAGTTCCGACAGTTCTAGCTTCTTCCCTCTGTGTCAGCTTCCTAGCTATTCCAGTAGTTCCAACTTCCCGCTGTTCCCGACAGTTCCAACTATTCCCGGCAGTTCTGACAGTTCCGGCTATTCTCAGCAGTTTCGGCTTTTCCGGCAGTTCTGGCAGTTCTCGACAATTCCGGCTATTTCCGATAGTTCCGGCAATTTTGTCTATTCCCAAAAGTTCAAGCTTTTTTCGCTTTTCCCACTATTCCCGGCAATTTCAACAGTTTAGCTAGTTCCGACTTTTCACAGTAGTTTCGGTAGTTCAACAAGTTCCGACCTTTCCCGGCAGTTCCGGCTTCTACCCTCTGCGTCAGCTTCCAGGCTGCTCCGACAGTTATGGCTGTTTCTGACAGTTGCGACTATTCTCGGCAATTAAGGCGGTTCCTGCTATTCCCGACAGGTCCGGATTTTCCGGCTATTCCTGGTAGTTTCGGCAGTTGTAGCTTCTGCCCTCTGGATTAGGGCAACGTTATCCCTTAGGATCTCTCTTCCTACTAAAACCCAAAGACAAGTGGAGAGGAAGAGATCCCAAGTGTGTTAAAATGAGTTGAAGGCCACCCCTATTTATACTAAAACGTTGAGCACAAGTGGGTTTTATTTGGTTGCTGGCTGAACTTGATGAATTGTCCCATAACACAAATAAATTCTTATCTCCATGAATACTTATTGGAATCAGATGATCTTTAGATCAATCCTACACCTTTAGATGATAGGGATCCAAGAAAAATATCAGCTTCCATTAATAAGATGACCCACATGGGTATTGTGATGTTTGGTTTGACGGTAAGTCTACTTGGGCGAAGCCTAGGAGAACACAATTCAAATCTCATTGAGTAGACTGACCTGCTGTGGTGGCAGCTCGAGGAGCAGATTCCCCACCCCCTCCTTGGCGGCACAAGAGTCTTGTTCTTGCTAAAATGATAGGACCTTAGTATATTGACTTGTAGGTAGTTGGATGTACTCCTGGTGTTATAGAGGTAGCTATGAGGATTGATCCTGGGTCTCCCATAGATTAGGACTGGCAGTTATCAATTCCCCATGTAGTTAGAAAATAAGGATGACCCACATGGAGTTTGGCCCTAGTTGCTTATTTTAACAATTGGGCATGGATATCAATCAGGCCTAATTAGCCTTACTTTCTTGGTAAGGAGATGAGGCTTCATGTTTTCTACCTTGTTTTCCCCAAAGAAATTTATTCTAGCAGGGAAAATTATTCATTACTTTCCCCTCTTACAAGTAAACACTCGGCAAAAAAAGGATTTCACACCTGGGAGTTTTTTGTAGGATAAAGGGAAAGGTGAGTGGGTATCCCGCAGTAGCTACATTGGTCTTATTATTATTACGCCACTTTTCATATGGGTCTTCACAACAGAGAACCACCATTACACTTTGTTGATTTGTTTTAAAAATAAACATAACACACAATAGATTTCTTTTGGGATGCAATGTTGTTGTTGGTAGTATGATTGTATTTGTGCCACATGTAAAGCTAATATGCATTAAATTTCTTTCACCTTGCAATATTTTTATTGGAAATGTGCTTGTGTTTGGGATAGAAACTATGCTAGATTTCTTTTTCTTTGCAATATTGTTGTTGTCAATTTGGTTGTTTATGATAAAAGGAAATCTAGCAAGTGTTAGATTTCCATCACCTTGGCAATGTGATTGGAAATGTTGTGCTTGTGTTTGGGCTAGAAGCTGTGCTAGATTTCTTTTGCTATGCAATATTGTTGTTTTCAATTTGGTTGTTTATTATAGAAGGAAATCTAACACATGTTAGATCTCCTTCACCTTGGTATTGTGTTTTTGTTTGTGTTAGAAGGAAATATAGCATGCACTAGATTTCGTCTGGCATGAAATGTTGTTATTGGTAGTATGCTTGTATTTATGCTACATGTAAATCTAGCATGCGTTAAATTTATTTTCCCTTGCGACGTTGTTATTGGAAATGTGATTGTGTTTGTGATAGAAGTTGTTGGATTTTGTTGGCTTTTGTTTGCCCTACAATGTTATTGTTGGCAATGTGCTTTTGTTTGTGCTAGAAGTAAATCGAGCGTATGCTAGATATCTTCTACATTGCAATGTTATTTTTGGCAATGTGATTGTATTTGTGCTACAATAAACTCTAGAATGTGTAAGCTTTCTTTTGCTTTGAAATGTTTTTGTGAGTAATATGCTTCTATTTACGTTAGAAGAAAATTTAGCATGTGGTGGATTTCTTTTGCCTTAGAATAATTTTATTGGCAATGTGTTTGTGTTTGTGCTAGATGGAAATCTAGCATGTGCTAGATTTATTTGACCATGTAATGTTGCTTCTAGCAATATGCTTATGTTTGTAGTAGAAGGAATGATATTGATTGTTAGCTTTCATTTGAGGAAACAAATTTTAATTACATACAATATGACTACCATACTATTTTTATTTTTGCATCTATATTACTTTTTCATAAGTTGTGTGTTTTTGGGATAATATAAAGTCATACTTTACACGGTTCATCCTTTTAATTACAAGTTACGATTTAATTGTTGTTACAGAATTGATACAAGCTACAATGGAAAATATAATTTTGGCAAAAGGGGACTATGTTGATCTCCTTAGTAATGATGAAGTCGTTTGGCTAGGAAGGGTTGAATCTGCAGAGTCTAGAACTTATTATGTTGGAGAAAGGGTTAATGCTGGTTATGTTGCAATTTTGACAATTGGTGTCATTCAACCACATTTGATTGATGAGCATGTTAATGAAGGGGACATACATCCATGGAAGATGGTGGATTTGAGACACCACATAGGTAAATCAAAATATTAAAGCATGTGTTATATATTATTGATACTATAATAAATGTTTTTTTTTGGAGTAAATACGAACATTATTTACATTCGTTTATAGGTACAAATGTTTCTTCTACATTTCTATTGGAGACAAGGTAAATCTTCTGCAACATGGAGTGAAGGTGGGCAAGGGCTCCATATTCAATACAGATCTTGGCCATAAAGTGCATGGAAAGATGGTAAAGAAAGGATGCATAGTGGTTAAAATTGAAAAGGTGTTAAAAAATAATGCTCGTCTACCACATCTAACAGGATTTGAGCATACACTTGGGGGTGCATTAGAATCTTATGAAATTTGGCCAGAATCAGATTTGGAGCCTCACTGTCATGATCACGCCATAAATATTCCCCAAGATAGGGTTAAATTCATATGTGCGAAGGTTTCTCTTACACATGAATGCATGGGAACAAGCATGTGCATTACCAAAGGAATGCTAGTTAATGTCTGCTAGGATGACATTGTTGAGGGTGAAACACTAGGTGAAATGGATTTTGGTGTTTTTCTAGAAGAGATAGATGGAAATTGTGAGATATGCAGAATTGGGGATAAGTCTATACACTGTTTGGTCAGATGGCCAATAAATAAGTTGGTGGAAAAGAAAGGTGTGATATTAAGGTTCAAGGAAAAGTTCAAGGAGCCACCCAAAGAAATGGTGATATGGGATGTTATATAGGACAAAAATCCCTTAAACAAATGGGATGGGTACCTTTGTAATGAAAAAGATAGAAACTCAATTGATATGCATGTAACAAGGCCATATAAAAGGATTAAACGAGTTGTGGCTGCAAAAAAATTGCAAAATGTCAAACAAACATAGATGAAGAGAAAGAAATTCGACTTTTGGTAGTAGATGTATGTTGTACAAAAGATTGCCTTCAACATGTGGATAGGAAGGCCATTGCAGGTGCTAGAAGGGGTATGAGACAAATAAATACAAATGGTATTATAGAATTTGTCTTGAATTCACTCATGTCAAACATAGTCAGGTCAAAGGGCCATGGCCATGGCCAGGGCCTACCACCTATTGCTAGAAATGTAAAGAACATGAGATTTAATGGGAATATTATTTGTAGGAAAGCATGGTATAAGATACATAAAATTCCTCAAAGCACATTCTATAACTACCAGCATCATTTCCAACATGGACAGATCAAAGTTATTCATGGTAACACCAACACATGCAAAGCACGAGCTCACACAGTGGCAACCATAGAAGTATTGCACAAAATTGTAATGGATAATTCAGATTTTTCACCAACGCAAACACATCAAGTTTAAGAAGATGGAACATCTTCTCCTTTAAGACTGGCTCTTTCGACTTACACACAAAATTATTTGCTAAAAGAGATCAATGAGGCTCTTCAAAAGCTCAATTACCCATCAATATCATAGCCAACAATGAGCAAGATCTGGAATACTAAGTTTCGAGATGTGGCATTTTCAAAGAACACCAACTTCAGTAGATGTAGTGAAAGTATTGTGTTGAAAGCACAAATGAAGTCAACAACTACAAAAGAGTTGGAAGAAAAGGGACGAGGTAGGTTGACGAAACATAACAAGATTGTTATGTGTGGAAGATATTGCTACTATGCCCATAGCATTATGTCAGAGCAATTTCCAAAGGAGTATTTGAGCATTATCCATGATAAAATGGACAAAACAAAGACTTCAATCCGAGGGCTACGTGTCAAATCAAAATCTATTGTAGGAACAAATTTAGGTTTTTCATTGATAGGTATGCTTACACATGGGCATAAGGCAGGAGGTTTTCGTCATTTCTCCTTACCATTTGTCTATATGGGATCACAATTTACTATTACATCCCTTGCAAAGTGCTTAAGGGAACCTGAAGACCCACAAATGGATATGTATGGTGATCTACCTTATGAATGTGGAATTTCAAGAAAACCACTTACAAATGCATTATTTGACACCTCTATTTACTCAAAATGTAAAGGGTACAAGGATGATTTTATATCTCATGGAAGTTCAAAAAGTCAAAATGTTGATTTTAAACCTCCTCCTCCACATTTGTTGTTACAGTTGGACAATGTAGCAAGTGATAACAAGAATCGCTATCTTTTCATGTTTCTATCACTTTTAACTGCACTTGGTGTCTTCATCACTATTGAGGTTGGGTTCTTGCTTGTGGGGCACACCCATGAAGACATAGATGGAACCTATGGAAGAATGTCTTCCAACCTAAAAATTAAAGATATTTATGGATACATATCGCATAATTGAAGAAAATCGAGTGTTTCCACCTACACTTATTGACAAAGTCTATGACTTCAAAAGTTTCCTTAATGGATACATTAATGGGGGAAAAAATGCACTAGTTGGACATCTTAATGTCCAATACTTCCAATTTCTTATACTCAATGATGTTCCAGTACTAAGGCACAAAGAATCAATTAGAGATATTGAGTGGTCAAAACCAATTGAGTTATGGAATATAGATGATGAAGGTTGACCTATAATTCCCATAGGCAAGCCATCTTTCTTAGCTTCCAAACAGAATGATGTCTATTTAAAATAACTAAAGGAAGGGATAACATCATACATAAAAATGTGGAAAGACACTATTAGGAATGAGGATTCAACAATTGTTACAGAGGAATGCAAAAATAAAGTAGTGTATTGGGAAAAAGTTCTTGATACATTAGGTGGAATCTATAATGATCGTAGAATAATAGATGGAAGTGATTCATCTTCTAAGGATTTCTGGCCCAAGACAAGGCACATTGTTGATGTTGATTGTAATGCACTCTAGGTAATCTCAAGTATTATGGATGGAGATTTTGATAATGTGATAGATGAACCAATATACGTTGGACCCAAATGCAACAATCCAAAGCCAACATTCAATATGATGATTGATGTTGAGAAAGGAAAGATGTTTCTAGTTAGATCGGGAAATGAGGACGCAAGCTAGATGATTTGGATGGAAAAATCCATCTCAGATATCTTTAGGGACAATGAAAGTGAGAATCTTCATGTAAAGGTTGACTGGTGGAAGCCTATGTCAGGGAAATACAATGGAAAATTTTTAGAGCAATATTGGGTACCAAATCCTGATGACAAAGAACTTGGCTCTATTCCAATTAATACCATAGTGTGGGCATGGATGCCAAAGAAAGAACATTGCAAGAAGACCAAGATATATAAATATGGTGTTGAAGCCATTCCTGATCTACTTGAGAGAATATCTTAAGAGTAGGTTTATATGATTCATGAATGTAATTTTTTTTGAAGGATCTATTAATATACATTCAAACACACTTTTCCATATTTGTTGTATAAATATTCTCTTAATATTTTTTTTTAAGGAGTTTTATATTATTCAATATTTCAATGTAATCATGTGTTATACAAATTACATGACAATGCCATAAAATATTTAAGTTTTCAAAGATTTATTTGACCAACATGACTTCTCACCATATCAAATATGCATAATCAAATTCAATAATGCACCTAAAAGCATCTTCTAAACTTGGTATATTAAAACAACAATGGAGTACCTAATTAGTATTCTATTTAATATAAACCATTTAAACACTTAATGAATAAATGCTAGACACTTGATACAATTTTTGAGATGAGTTTTCCTTAATTTTCCTTATTAGAATTGATATACATCAAATTCGCTATTTTGTTGCACTGTAATTTATAAAAAGATTATTTTGATCATTGAACAACACAACTAGAATTATAAAATATTTCCTTTTATAGATTTTAAAGTGGTGCAAACATTATGCTAGTATAATTAATTTGTACTCAACTTAGGAAAAGTAGTTAGTGTCAATTTAAAATGGTCAATAATAGTAAGAAAAACAATATTAATATATTGTTAAATAACTTTATAGGTAAGATTTTTTTTTTACACAATCTAGTATTCACTAGTCAAATTTAATACATAAATATAAATGTTAATGATAATAGAAATAATGTAAGGAATCTAAGTTTTAGATGAATGTTAATATGTTCTTTTCAATATAATATCCTTAAACATTACAATGATAAAAACTAAACATTTGTAATAAATATCTTAGACATTTTTCTCTCTTTCTTGTTGTATTTGAAAATAATCAAATTGTACTACTTTGTTACTATTCTAATTCATGATTGATTTTGATCATTAAAATGATTAGTAATTGAGAGGAGAGGCTCATTTTACAGCCCAATATGGGGGGATGTGTAAGTTTGTCTTTAAAAGAAAAATTATGTTCTAAATAGAAAAATATAAAAAAGAATATTTTGTAAAGTAATTAGGAATTAAAAAAATGTGTGAATTAGATGCTTAAATCTTATATTTTTCAAAAGTAATTATTGGAAGATTTATGTTAACTAATTTATGTCAATATCAACTTCATATATCTATATCTATATCTATATCTAATATCTATATATATTATATATATATATATATATATATATATATATATATATATTATATATATATATATATATATATATATATATATATATATATATATATATATATATAATGTTTTTTATGGTTAAAAATTATTATTCCTTCTATTTAGCATTCAAAAATACAGTTTCAACAATTAAAAATAACACATTGTATCTTTCACTCTAAAAATGTTTGCACTTGAAGAAATTTGATCCCTACATCTTACACTTAAAATGGATATATGATGGTATATATTGGACACATTACTATGATCATTTGTCATTAAATAACTTTATACTTAATATATAGCTTGCATATTAATCTATTATTCATTAAGTAAGCCTCAACCAACTTCGTTTTTTATATGAAAGTACAAATTATAAATAAAAATAAATTATATTGAACATTTAATTTGATCCTAAAAAAATATTTTCTCCTTAACTCTAAAATGGTGCAAACTTCCTACAATAGTATGTAATGATGATCGTGATAATGATGATTATCATCCACTAAGACCAAATATGGTATATAAGAAGGTAAAAAGATATTACTAAAAGTTATGTCGAACTTTATTGTTATGCTAAAAATGTATTAAAAGAAGTGTTTCAAGATCATCATAGTTTTGTTTAGGTAAACAATCAAGAAGGTTGGTAGCATCACAAATATTTTGAAATTTAATTCCAATATTTTAAATTGTGCCAATATTGTCTTAGTAATAATCGTAACTTAACATATGCATGATATTTACTATATCGGATTATAATTAAATGGGTTAATAATAGTTACACAACATTATTTTCATAAAATAACCCTAACAAACTTATCTTTTTAATATAAACCATAAAAAATATTAAAATAGATAATGTAAGGAATTCAAGATTAAGATGTGAAATATTTTCTTTTTCAAGTTTATATAAATTTGTTTTATAAAGTTTATCCTCATAATTTTTACACAAAAAATGGTGAATATCTACATAAAAATTAGTGACCTAATTGACTTTCTAAATCCTCATTTTGAAAAAATATAATCTAGTTAAAGTTCTAAATAATGGTATATATTAGACACATTACAAAAAATTTCATTTGTCATTAAATAACTTTATAATTAATATATATATTGCATATTAATCTGTTATTCATAAAGCGAGCCTGAATCAACTTCTTTATTAACATAAATGTACAAATAATAAATAAAAATAAATTATGATACTACTCACATTCAACATTTAATTTGATCCTACAATAGTATGTAATTATGATGGTGGGAATGATGAATCATCCACTAAGACCAACTATGGTAAATAAGAAGATAAAAAGATATTATTAAAAGTTATTTCAAATTTTATTCTTATGCTCAAAAAGGATTAAAAGAAATGTTTCAAGATCATCATAATTTTGTTTAGTTAAACAATCAAGAAGGTTGGTAGCATCACAAATATTTTGAAATTTAATTCCAATACGAGTATAAATTGGATGCTCTATGAGAGTGTTTTAATCTTCAACCATAATATAACTAGTGTTGCAAAGGTGATAGACTTTTAAATTGTGCCAACACTACCTTAGTAATAATCGTGACTTAACACATACATGATATTTACCATATCAGATTATAATTAAATGGGTTAATAATAGTAACATATGCATCATTATTTTCATAGAATAACTATAACAAACTTATCTTTTACTATAAACCATAAAAAATATTAAAATAGATAATGTAAGGAATCCAAGATTAAAATGTGAAATATTTGCTTTAGCAAGTTTATATAAATTTGTTTTATAAAGTTTATCATAATATTTTTTACACAAAAATGGTGAATATCTACATTAAAATTAGTGAACTAAGTTACTTTCTAATTTCTCATTTTGAAAAAACTTAATCTAGTTAAAGTTCTAAATTCTAGATCCATTGAATACTTCCATATTTAATGAAATATGTGTTATCATGCTAAATGAATAAATATTAAGACATTTATGGAACGTAAATGCCATATGTATATATTAATGAATAAAAAAGGGAATCATACAACCATTTCCTTAATGTTGTAGACCTCCTTTGTAGTGGATTCCTAATTCCAAGCCAAGACCATTCAAACGATCCTTCTCCTTAGTTAGATGGGCAACATTTAGGCATAATTTCAACATAGGAATGCAGGCAAGAAATGACCAACCATTTGGGGATGGAAGGGACTTGATTTATAGGATGGGAGAGGGAGTTAGGGGTCCAAAAAAGAGGGAGGAAGGTCCACATATCAAGGGGAAGATCCCGAATGGTAGGATCAAGGGCTCAAAATGGGAGAGCTCGACCATATCTCTATCAAACAACATCCACCTTGTTGTTCTCAAAGTTTCTAGTAGGAGAAGCTTCTCCTCCACTTTAGGAAAGACTAAAAGAAGAGGTTCAGTGAAGGTTTTTATATCAAAAGTCGCACTAGCAGTGCTAGTTGAATATGCCACAACAAGCAATCAACACGAAAAGCAATAGTGCAAAGCGCACTGATCCTGAAAAATAGGGTTTCAGGAAAATTTCTTTAGAATTTTCTCAAGGCATCTCTTCTTCTATTGTTCAGGGATGTTTTTGTATGTGTTTCATGGTGAGCACACTTTGAAAGATTGTCATTTTAACACTTCAGAATATGGGATGAGAAGTGTGAAAAAATATTGTGCAACAGATGCCCCCTAAAGCATGAAGGAGGAATAGGGAGTGATGGGAGAAATACTTTACAAGTCAAGACAAGGACCCGGAAAAACACTATGAGGAGGCCTACAAATAAAGAATGATACAATATGCATATATGACATCTCTCGTATAAATATGCCTAATCATACATCTGTGAATATGCATATATCAATACACGAATCCACAACATGGGTGCAACCATCCGACTAAAAAGGATCATGCGCATGGATCCATGCCATGGATGCATCCATATGACTAAAAAGGATCATGTATATAGATCCACGACATGGAAGCAGGCATCCATATGAAAAGGACCATGTATACAATCATGAATACTCAATAACTCCTCACAACCTGGATTTTGATAGATAAGATCCAGGGTCTTCATCTCTATCCCAACCAATGTATGAATCTAACCATGTGAATAGATGTGTTGAAGTTGAGCATGGTAGAAACCAACTTATTACCAGTCAATAATGTAAACTGTTAACAGGCATAAGATAAACCACCAATAATGACGATATTCCTCAAGGTACACCAGTGTAATCTACATGTGTGAGCTAGAGTCAAACAATTTCTGAACCATTTGATCAAAGGCCAATGGTGTAAGCATGTCATGAAACATGAAGATATTTCCATTGAGGCATGCAAGCTCGAAGGTATTGAAAGGGAATTTATAAATCAACTTCCTAGATACTAAGCTAAAGCCGATAGGAAGTGATCCATTGAACTAGGGCCATAATGTTTCCCGCATCAATGACACAAGACATAGGATATATCAAAACGATAGGATTGATTCAATTTTTTTGCAGAGAGGGTAAAATAAGGTATAAGTGGTAAAAAATGTAGATGGGACTTCTCTTGAACATATCGGTGACACGATTCTAGAGTTTGGCAGCATTTGAATTAAAATGAGATCAGAGGTCATGGTGACAATATAATGAAATGAGAGGCAAATGGATTTTCAAAACCCAAAAAGGCTTGTGATGAACTGAGGATAGCCCAAACTAGACATGAGCAGTAGATATGTGTCATGTTCAAGAGTGACATGCTACCTTTACATAAAATACAATACATGTTCACTTTCATTCCCCCCCCCCCCCCCCCGCTATTTCTAGCGACTACTTCTTTATTTTTTCATAAGCTTGAAGAGGATACCATATGATTTTCATATAAGTTCACCCTTCGGATGACTCCATCCTAGTAAGTTTAACAAGTCCTAGGAAGGAGAAACTTGGTCTTGTCATGGTCACAAGTCCTGCATCGTTTCAGTTTAACAAGTCCGATGGAGGGGTAACTCGGCACCTTTTTGATGTTTAGAGAGTTTCAAAAAGAGGCAGAAAAGAAACCTCCAAAGGCCCCTTTTCATAGATAGACTCTCAAATACAAAAAGTTAGAAAAAAATATTCAAGAGGACCTCATAGCCATGTTCGACTAAGTTATTCCTTTTTCGTAGGTAGTGAATCTCAGTCCGAAATAGAGTTAAACTTATACTAAGTAGACACCTTTTCATTTACTTTTACGAGTTGAAAAAGACAAGTGCTCAACAATATTTTCATATTATTGGAGTCTAAAAAGAACCGAAAGAGGACTCGACCTGTAGGAATGAGTGGTATAAAAGGATAGCAAGGGGTTCGAGTAATGATGGAACTACTCAAAAAATGTAAAGGTCAAGAGGCTGGCTAGTAAGACCACTCATAGCATATGTTCCTCAGGCAAGGGTAAAAAAAACCAAGTGCAAGTGTATGATCAACCAAAGAGGTGGTGACGATGGAATGAAAAAAACAAAGGCTCATCTGGCAAAAAAAGGTTGATAAAAAATTGTAATCACGGCAGGTAAAAAGGGAAATGGTTTCATTTTTACACAATCTTGAAACATGGGAAACTATGTTTGAGGATACTTGAAAAAAGTTTCATTTTTTCACAAGATTGAAACATGAGAAAAAACTGTGCTCAGATTTGGTTTCATTTTAGACAAGCTTGAAACAGAAACAAAATATGCTTGGATTTGGTTTCATTTTTACATAAGATTGAAACAAAGATAAACTATGCTTGAGAGGAGTTTTCATGCCCCCAACATAATGACTCAATTCAAGGTACATACCCCCAAGCTTCATTTCATTCACCTAAGTATAGTACTGGTTACTAACACATGGATGGAATGAAGGTTCACTTACGAGATGAAGTGAAAGACTCAATGAGGTTAACATCGTAAAAGAAATATCCTCATGACACCTATTTCATTTTTTAACGAGGTTCACATAGTAAAATAACTATCCTGATGGGAACCTATTTCAGTTTTTAATGAGGTTGACATAGTAAAAGAACTATCCTCATGTCACCTTGATTATGGACTATAAGAGACCATGGCTTCCAAGAGGTTCTCATTATATGGGACAAAAACATTCTGGAAGAGATACATGTCAAGGGATCTAATGGAAAGATTGGGTTCAATGTCCCCATTACATGATGCACTATATCAATGACTAGATCATCAGTTGACGCGTGCATGGAACAGGTGGCCACATAATTAACCTGTGGTGGGGAAGATACCACTTTCGTGTAAGAACCATTTAGGGAGGATGTTTGATTAGGAGATGAATTAATACCAATGAATGACAACTGATCAATGGTCATAATTATTCCATCATGCAAGAAAAATAACACTTGAAATAGAGAAGAGACAAGAGCTCCCATGACATAAACATACTCATGGCCAAGGAGTAGATTAAAATCTAAAGGGCCTTAAACAACCATCATGTCGAGATAGACAATGTTTTCTCCCGAAGTAATAAAAAACATAGGAACAATCCCTGATGGTTGGATGGTTCCTTTGGTAAAAGCTAATTGATTTTGGTAGCAGGCACAAGCTGTGGAGAACCTAAAGCTTGCTAAGAAGTGGAAGAGACAATACTAACAAGCGTGTCTTCATCTATAACTCTACAAGGTACAACCATATTATAAGCCTCTAGCATGATCTAGAGGGGCACATAAGAAGGAAGATGATACCCTTCAAGTCAACTCCAATAAAAGGAAACGACCATACTACTTGGAGGTGGTGCCAAGGGAATGGGATAAATTCCCCCTTGCATTACGGGAAAGGGAGGATCACCCCCCTATACCATGGGAATGAGAGAATCACCATCTAAATTTTTGGAATCTGACGAAACAAGAAGAACACGAGTGATATGAGGTTCACTCTCTATAGGAAAGGTGTGATCACCTGAAGGTGGATTCAGGTCTACTGTTTCCTCACTGAATGGTTGGTCGAGAACAGACACACGAGAATCACATTCAGAGAGAGTGATGTTGGCTAAAGATGAGTTATGATCAATCACTTGATCAACAGTTCGTGGAGGGTTGAAGGAAATATTTTGATAACCAGTCGGAAGATGAGGTTGAGAAGCGGTAAGGTTATCCAAGAATTTAGAGGCTTCATCCAGATAAGGAAAAAGGTGAGTAAGATGATTCGCTTCACATAACATACAGGGAAATTTCACCTTTCCCTTTTCCCATGGACCCTATTATTACTAGTTGAAGTTTTATCATTAGCATGATCTCTAGAAGCTAATGAAAAAGGTTGATGTAAACATGTAGACCACACTTCTAAGACATTAGGGATCATCCTTACAAAGCATGCAACAGAATTTTACTTTTTGGAGCCGACTGGAAGATTTTCCAACATCAACTGCATCAGTAGTAATGACTTATTGGTTGGCCTCTTTGTTATTTTTCTTCTTCTTAATCTTCCTTTTCTTTTTCTTCTTATCCATCTGGTTACTAGCTTGCAAGATTTCACCAGATGAAGAGGAAGAAGAGGAAGAAGACGAAACAAGTGAAGAAGGTAAAGGGTCAACTTTAAGATCAACCAGAGGTTGATACTTCTCAAGTGGAGGAGAGCTTGTGTTTGGACATTCGGAACCATAGGGGTTGAAAGTGACAAAACTCGAAAACCAATGGTAAACCTAGGAAGGGACAACGTTACCATATAGGGAACACCAAGAATCCCAAAACAAGGAAAAGGACTAGGATTCCCATCACAGGGGTTTCCTTGGTTGGTATACTCAGGAATTGTTTCCATTAGTCTCAACCTAAGATCTACTAAAGAGTACTTCAACCGGAAGGATGTTTTTCTGTTGTCAATCAATTGATTTTAGAAATTAAAAAATAAAAATAAAAGGGGTAAGCTAGGCAAAATGGTTTACCAAGTATCCATGAATTGCAATATACACCTTAGTGGAACCAAGCACTTAACATGCAACAACCAATCTCCCAGAATGTTGAGTTCGGTGTATCAGATTTACAGGGCAGCTGACTTAGTTACCTGCGCCTAAAGGATAGAAACCTACTAGAGTCTCCCAATATATACATGACGGTGCAAGGAGCACAAGTCTATGTTAACATTGTATAATGCATAATCATTTTATGAGATCATTCCCATATATTTACCATACTTGGAGGGCCTTTGATAAACCCGAAAGTAATGGAGAATGATCCTATATAATTCCATACGTGGAAAAAAATATCACCCCTAGGATACAATGTTGGAAGATAATGACAACTCCTAGGTTTATAGATGTCAGAACATGTCTCTAGCCTAGACCTCTCAATATTTTTGTTAAGCTCCAAATGATTCTTAAGTTAATTCAGTAAATTTTAATGTTTATCTTGAATTATGTCCCAGTTTTGGGGCTCAAAATGATGTTACTTGAACGCCTAAGATGCAACTATATGAGAAAATAGAAGCTTTCCATTTGGATGAAAGCTAGACTAATCGAAGGAAGAAGTTTCAATCAATAATGCATCAAACAAAATGCATAAAAAATGCCTTCTACTAACTTTCACTTTCTCTTTCCAAATGAAATGCCAAAAAGTAAAAATTATTTACACTTCTCACTATCCTAAATGCAACTTTTCAAGAGTAAAATGATTTTCACTTTTACTAATATGCACTTATATGAATGATGTTTTTTATTTTGATTTTAAATGATCTAATGAAACTAATGCATCAACTAAATGAAAATGAAATTCGATTCAACTGCAGTTACATGAAAATATTTTTCACTTTTCTTTTTCAATCAAACGATAATGCAGTTCTTTCAGCTTAAGAATAAAATAATGTAATCTATGCTTGATTAAAAACAAACGTTATTTCAAAATAAAAATTAACCTAATGAAATTGAAAAGAAAATTTTTAAATACAAGCTAAAACGGATGCAAAATAATGTTTCTCAATGATTTCCATAGAAAAGCAACACTCAATCAAACAACAAAACCAATATCCCAATGATACAAACAAGAAAAAAACAAACATTGATTGACCTAAAACCCACAAACTCAATAAAAACTTACTTCAAAGCGAATGAGACAAAATTTTCAAATTAATCAAGACAACCAGTCAAAACAATGACAAATACAACCATACAGGACAGGGAAAGACCTCAAAGGTCAAGACACTTTGGGTCCTATTACAAAAACCATAAAATTTCACAATTCTCTGGGATCAACACAACTATTATAGTCAAAACCGTGCAGACAGTGGTTTCAGCGTGGTTGTTATCAAGAAAAATGCGTTGGCAGCGCTACTGTTCCAGGAAAAACTCACTGGACTAGGAAGATTGGGAAAAATAAAAAGAATTTCAACAAGCAGTCCAGACTTAACCTTCTAAAGCAGTAATCACTCAAAGTGCAAACCTATACATAATCTAAATGATTGATATTGTAGTGTTTCGCGAAACTGATCAAAAGACCAACCACAAGAAAGAGGCTGAAAGGGCTATAGGCTCCCTGGCAGAGTCACCATTTTGTTGTGAAGATAAATCCCTTCTATGGATGGAAGTGATCTCTCTAGTCCTATGAGAGGATCTAGCAACAAACTAGACAAACTAGTGCAAAAATCTCCTAATTTATGTTGAAAAATGCAAAGTGAGAGAGAGAAACCTACCTCACTCTAATGCTAAGTGCTCAAACTTTGATGATGAACTCGAGCCCTTAGCTTCCAGGCCTGCTCCTCGCTATTCCTTGTGTCCGAATATCTTCAAGAGAGATCAAAAGAAAAAAAGAGATACAAGAGCACACATAGTATAATTCAAACATAAACTACATGACATATCAAGGAGAATCATACTAAATGAATAAATATTTATACATTTATGGAAAGTAAACACCAGATGTATATATTAATGAATACAAAATGGAGGCATAAAACCATTGCATTGATGTTGGAGACTTCCTTTGTAGTGGATTCCCAAGTCCAAGCCAAGACCAATGAAGCACTCCTTCTCCTTCGGTAGATGGGTAGCATTTAGGCATAGTTTCAGCATATGAATGCACGCAAGAAATTACCAACCATTTAGGGATGGAAGGGACTTGATTTATGGGATGGGAGAGTGATTTAGGGATCCAAAAAAGAGGGAGGAACGTCCACATCTCACGGGGAAGATCCCTAAAGGTAGGATCAAGGGCACAAAATGGGAGAGCTCGACCATATCTCTATCCAACAACATCCATCTCACTGCTCTCAAGGATTCTAGCAGGCGAAGCTTCTGCTCCACTTTAGGAAATTCTGCAGAGGAGTTTTAGCATAGGTTTTCATATCAAAAGTTGCACTGGCAGTGCTAGATGAATATGCTACAACAGGCCATCAACATGGGCCAGTAGTAGTGCAAAGAGCGGTGATCTTGAAAACTAGGGCTTTAGGAAAATTTCTCTAGAAATTTCTGAGGGCAACTCTTCTTCTATTCTTCAAGGATGTTTATGTATGTGTTTCATGGTGAGCACACTTTGAAAGTTTTTTTCATTTTGACGCTTCAGGATGGATGGGAAGTGTGACAAAATAAAGTGTAACAAATTTAGGCCTAGGCTCTCGTGCTACCCACCATTGAGTTTGAGAATACATTTATCTTGTTGTCATTTTCATATGTGGGGATTGATTGGGGATAGTGTCCCAACTTCCTCTTTACACTGGTTGAGGCTCTAGATGATAGAGGTAATATTAGTGTTTTCTTTATATTAATCTAGTTTCATTTTATTTTTTTAATTAATGAGAATAAAACTTATTCTAGCACGTTATTAATTTTTTTTATTAAATTGTTTATTGAAATTTTCTAATTATTGTTGTGTACTATATATTTTTTAGACATTGGCACATTCCGTGGGGACATTCCATCTCTCCCACTAGATGGAGTAGATGAGTAGATGGGTGAGGCCCAAGAGGGCGAGGCACATCCTTCGGGGAGCGTGAGCATACATGCCCATAAGGCTATTCTCATATTTCAGATGGACTACTGTGATAGATTGTCTATAGTTTTGGTTGAGGAGGGAGTCCACCTTGTGAGGGACTGAAACATCAACGCAGATCCTAGGTTCATGGATCTCTACAGGGACTTTCCATGTGAGATGATGTCTCTTATGCGTCATATCGTTAGAGCTAGTAGGCTACTGGAAATGATGAGGGATGCAGGACATGTAGTTGTAGATACGTTAGATAATGATAATGAGGGTGTTGATCATAATGATGAAGGTGGTGATAATGACCTCATGATGAGCATGTTGATCATGACACATCTGGTAGTACTACCCCATGGGATCATCAGCAGGTTGTTGGTGATGCTTCTAGGAGTACACCTCCTCCTCAGTCACCTGATGATCATATGTCAGGGCTAAAGGATTTGCCTTATGTTTCTCATAATAGAGCAAACCAACCATCTCCTCCTCCATCTCAAATTTTGATAGACGTTGAGGCAATAGTTGACAATACATCATCTTCTACTACAAACTAGGCTAGCACTACTATGTCTGTTGTATCAGATACTTGATTGCAGTTATTTAACTTGATGTAGTTATTTGACTTATATATATATATATATTATTTAATATATATATATATAATAGTTATTATATTACAGCATTTTTTGTTGATGTTTTTGTTCTTAATTTATATGTTGGTGTTGATCTGTCTATTGTTAGGTCATGTTAGATATGTTCATTTAATGTGCTTGTAGTTAGATGTGTATGTGATAGCAATTATTTGACATGAGATGTATATTAATTTGAGGATGTGTGTGGTGATGATGTTAGATTAGAATGTTTGTGTTTTGTTAGATGTGATCATGATGATGATGCCCTGTTAAATTATTAGATTTGTGCGCTAGCTAATGATGTTTATATGTGCTAGAGATGTATATAATTAGATGACGATAGTGAAATTGAATGTGTATGTTAGATGATGTTTATGTTTGTTATATGGTTATCATCATGATGTTTATTTTTGTGAAATAATATTTATTATATATTATGTATTGGTGAACTTATATCAAACTTTTATATATGATATCGGACACAAAACGACTCACTTTAAAAAACTTGCAAAGAAATTTTTATAAATTTCAAAGTTTAGTATGGTTGAAACTATGATTTTTAAAATTACAATAAATTTTTTTCTATTGCTTAGATAGTTCATTCCTATTGATTCTTACTTAATTAGTAAAATATTTCAATACTCACAAGGAAAAACTAATTAAAGGTAAAATAGTTTAGTTAGTTCTTAATAAGATGAAATGTATAACTTCATTCAATTTAAATAAATATTAATACAAAATATTCAAAAACAAATTACCATCAATTTTGTTTTATAATTCAATTATTCTTAAATTTAAAACTAAAGTAATTTTTTTTTTTTTTATAATTAATTTAGATTTAATTAACTTAAAATCATTTTTATAAAATTTAACTTATTACTAAAGTTATGAGATTTTCAAGAAATTTAAATTTAATATTTATAGAAACTCTTACCAATTTAAATTATGAATTTTTGTCTCTAAATATGAGGATCAAGAAATGTAAAACAGGGCTTGTGAAGTTACTTGTAGTTGGGGATATGCACCATTGGAAGTTCTTCCTTAAAGAGGTAAGTGAACTTTTTTCTAGTAATAAGGATATGACATTTTGGTTCTTTATTTTCTATTGTACTGGTATAAATTGAACTCTTTTCAATAATAAATACGAGTTAAATAATACAAAAATGATACTATATTATAGTTAAGTTTTGACCAATAATATATTTGATTATTTCTTAATGAACAACTCAAAAAATATTATTTTTTCCACATACTTATCACTAGATAGTCACTAAAATTCATGTTTTCACATTTTTCCTAGATAGTATTACATCATGTTCACAATTATAAAGACATGTCTACGTTAAATAATTTACTAATAAATTCATAAAAATAAATATTTATTTTACATAATCTAAATAGGAAAGAAAAATGCATGACCAAGTCTATTCGAAAGTCAAACAAATGCCTCTTAATCACCATCACATTATTTATCATTCAATTCTTAGCCATAAAATATTTATTAATCAAATTTTATTTATAATTATTGAAAAGAAAAGTTAAAATTGTTCCATTATCCATGAAGAAAAAACTTAAGTCTCTCATGCATCCATGTAAATTCATTTGTTTAACTTATGGTCCAGAAAAAGATGTAATCAACATTTTAGACATGCATAAGACCTCCTTTAAATTTACATAATGTTGCAAGAACTATAATTTAAATATAGTAAACACACCTTTACCTTTCATGTCAAGAATTCAATGTTACATATTAATACACAATTTTTTCATTGTTAAAGTCATAGAGTTATCACTACATGATTTATATTGCTCTTGAACTAAACAAGAAGAAAAACATGTGAATTGCTTAATAAACCAATAAGTATGTAAATCGAGGCTAAATCTTGAATTTTATTTCTAAATTCCCTATTTTCTTCTCATTTTCCTATTTGGTAAGGAGTGTGACCTTGAATCATCATTATCATAGATATTGTACAGAATTGGAAATACTTTGTTTTAAGTGTAAAAATATTTCTACTGTAAAAAAATGTATAAAAACGTTTGTGAATCTTACCAATTATATAAAATTCAAACAAGATGAATAAAAAACAATATAATTAAAGAAATAAAGAAAACGAAAACTTACAGCAATAGTATAAATGATGAAATAACACAAGTACATATCGCTCTCCATTGTCATCACCCTGATTATATTCCTCACTTGGCATGATAACACTGTTATTCTCAAAATTGTGTTTTGATATAGGGGTGTCTTAATACGAACCACCAATCCTTATCTAACACATCTGGGTAAAAAAACACCTAGCTGCAATGTTTTGGGAAAACGTAAGGCTCCCTAGCTTTGTGCCACATCTTTCTAGAGTTGATAGATATTAGCCCACTATCACGATCTTCCTTTACATTATTCTGATCAAAGGTGTCCCACCAGTTGCACCTAAAAATAACACATTGGAATGAACAAAAGTCCACTTGAATGATCTCTTGTATCTTTGCAATGTACACTAACCTCCCATGCATTAAGTTTTGATCGCAGTGGCTAGCATGACTAGATTGGTTGAACTCAACTTCGACTCCAAAGTCTTGTGTCATGCATCCATGATCGACATCCTCTGGGAAAAAATGATGTCCATATGCCCACATAGATGGGAATAAATGAACTTATAAACAAGTGAAAAAATCGTAGTGTCATGTTTGTAATAGCCCTAACATAATTAAAAATATTAAATATCTATAGATGCTATAATTCAAAGGGGCAATATGAAGCTAAAAATTGACAGAAAGAGATTGTAGTTACCGAGTTTCTCCATCGAATCCCTATGTTTAGTGCGTCATCTTCAACATGTGGGTAAAGACCAGATGCACTATATTTCTCTCTCACATGATCAAGAACCCAACTGTTAGGGAATGTCATTGGCATATTTTCTTTTGAATGATTAGGATAAGGCACACTTCTACCATTCAACCATTCGAATTATTTCTTGTCAAAATCACATTTCCTCCTATTCTATTCGTATAATGCAACACACAATTGTGTCACTTCCATATTGAAAAGAATGAAATTTGTTGATGGATTCAATTTCTGAATTCGTTGATGAATCAACAATTATATATATACTATATTACATATATATATATATAATATATAACCACACAACTAAGGGATAGAGAATGCATTAATTATGAAGTCACTGTGAATTGTTACTATCTAGAAATTTGACAAAGATAATCCACTTCTCTATCATGTGGCTCTTTCCATTCATTTTGAGAATCTCCCCTTCTCTTTTCTCTTCATCCCTTTTGTCACTCCAAATCACCACAAGTAGTGTTTTTTCAATCTACTTGATGTACTCGTTGGCATAATAAAAAGAATCATATGATACATACACCTCTGCCATAGACCCCTCATGTTTTTCCCTTTATTGAACAAAACCTTTCAATTTCTTCATGTACATCTCTAAGAAGAGCATCCATTGACAGGAAACCACCCCAACTAATTCAACCTCATCTACTAGGTGAATTAGAAGATGAACCTACAAGTCCATGAAACTCATCGGCAATTCCTTCTCAAACATACAAACAATCTCAACTATCTATTGACACCTCTGTTGAATTCTATCCATATGAATCTCCCTTGATGTGATCAAACTTTCAACTACAGATAATTTAGATATGGAATGTCATAGGTCTTGGGAGAAGTCATGGTTCACACACCCATGCACTAGCAAAGGATAATGACATCGCACAGTAAATAATACATTATACAGAAAATAATTATAAAATATCTCATTGCATAAAAATAAGAAAAAATTAATAATAAAATCATGTTTTTTACATACATACTCTTAGAAGGTTCAAATGGTCATGATATTTCAAGCTCGATAACCTGACATCGACAATGAAGCAGTGTCGTAGTGAAGACCCATATAAAGAAGGCACACTCACACTCATTATAACTTCCTTTGCCAAAGAAATATCATCTTTCTTTAAAATTCATGGGGCATGACCTTATTTGAATAACCAACAGGGACTAACCTCTCCTCTATTTTATTGTCTTGTCCAATGTTTCTTTTTTGTTTTTGAAGAAATAAGATCTCTCATATCATCCAATGTGTCAATTTCTTTTGATGATATGTGCCTCCATAAATAAGATGAAACATTTTCAGATATGTGCATGTGATCTAGTAAGTGGGCAAGATTAATATGCTCCCAAAATGGTAGCTTATAAAAGAAAAATTTTCTTTTCATCCCAATGGGAAATTTCTCAACATAGGTGTCGAATAATTCTCAATCATCAAACATAGGTTTCCCATTTGAACCAAAAATTGATGCAAACTCCTTCTTCTTCTCTCGCTTATATTCTCTAAGTTATTCAACTTGTTTCATTATTGCAGACCTTTGTGTTCTCCATAGTTTACCATTGAGAGAAGATGTTGCTCTTCTGTAATGATTTTCTTCTAGGAGGAATACCATGGAGTAGTCATACAATGACTTTTATAAGTGGTTGGACCACCTAGCCTTCAAAGAAGGTTCACAAAATTTACATCCATGATACCCTTTTGTTACATGACCTGCAAAATTATTGTATACAGGTTGGCACGTTAGAGACCATGAAGATCAAAAAAATTGCAACGAATTAAATTTCTATGTGACACAATATTGTTATGTATATAAAAAAATCAATAAAAATGTAATTTACCAGAGAAAAATCTAAAGCTTGGATACTTATGTATGGTGTCAACACATATGCCATATAATTTAGAACTCCTGTCTGTTATTATGGGTCTTGATACATCTTACACATGTATCCCTCCCCATAATTGCTTCAATTCATTTACCAATGGTTGTAGGTAGACATCCATATTATTCAGTTGTATTATACTACAGACTATGAGAGCCAACATAATATGTTCATTGTTCTTCATAGACAAGGGGGATATTGTTATTGATCACCGCTATAGGCCAAACAAAATATTTGGTGTTTTGGAGGGAATATGGGTTGCGTCATCCATGGCTATGCTGAGTCATTGACTTCCTACTTCATCCTTGAATATATTAGGCCATGTATCATCTATATGCTTCATGGTTATTGAATATATTGGGATTCACATAACTCCTGACCCACTTTTGTGTGAGGCATGCCATCCTTGAAACATAACTAATTCTTTACAATGAAAGAGTTTTTGGATCCTTGGAATTATAGGCATGTGCCTTAATATCTTATGAGGAGGACCATGTGATTTACCCATTTTTTTTAACTACTGCATGCCCACATTTTAGACATATATCTTTGTATGCATATTCTCCTCTATATATAACACAATCATTATGACATGCATGATATGATATGTACTCAACACCCATCATTTTCAACAATTTCTTTATCTCTTTGAAGCTACCCAGAAAGACATTATCACTCAGAAGAACGTTATATTTAAATAACATGTAGTTGGTGTGGAATATAATTGTACAATGTCAATATTTAATGTTCGTAAAATCAACCATTTTTAATGTTGAGTTTGTGATAATATTTTTAAATATATAATGGACTTGATCGATCATGCAGGTGACTTACCTCAATATTGCCAAGAAAAATGCATTTTACATGAAAAAATTTGCTTTCAAATTGTACAACAACATTGTTGTCCCCATCTGAGTAGACTTTGACTTGCCTCTAGGTCCAAGAGAGGGTTTTGGAAGCAAATTTCAGTGTTTCGAATAAGGTATCAATGATATTAGCATCATTCCCTATCTCATCATTATGGAATTCATCTAACAACCATGATAGTCGTATCCCATAAGTAATCATCCATACCAACCTCTATTTGATTACCTCCATTGCCAGTTTGTGATGAAGTACTATTTTTATAGTCATTCTTAATTGGTGAATCTTGACGTAGGGGGAATTGAATAGGTGGTTGATTCAACCATTCTTTGTATGTTTCCTTTCTGATTCTTGATATTATTGAATCCTTCTTTTAAGTTAAAATTGTATTTTTATGCACCAAAATATGGTAGGCGGGTTGCTCATCATCACTAGAATCCTAATTTCAAAAAATATTGAATGTCATTAGTACAATATCAATGATAGTAGTAAGCATGTAAATGCAATTAGCCTGTTGAAATTAAATTATACCAAACAATTATTACCGTCATTGATCCAGGATTGTGGTTGGAAGATGCCATGTTCCAATTAACAGGATGAAGAGCTTGTCCATTTTAATCTACCAACTCCTTGCGATATGCTGCTCCTATTAAGAGCTTCCAACGTTTTTCAAATGCTGGAATATTTTATGTATCTAAATTCGATTTTGAATCACGATCCTGCAAACTTGGATATATTTTTATTCAAATTGACATGGATTAAATACAATTAGATAATCAAAATATAAATAAGATCTGAACTTACTAGAGATGGAAAAGGAGAAATCCACGAAGGACTTTGATCAACAATATGGAATGAGATGGAATTTGAAGAATTAGCCATTTGATATTATCGAGATTTGGTCCTTGCATTTGAGAAAAATTAGAAATAAAATTTTGTGTACATGTCTAAAATTAATTTCAAGAACGTTATAACCACAATATGAATTTTAATAAAGTTTTCCAACCATTTTTCAAGAATAAGGAGACTTTAAGTAGAAAATGTGTATTATGAACTATTGTAATTCATTTGGATGCATCCTGCAGGATAATTTGAGATTAATATGCCATTTTAATTGAAACTAAAATTTCAAGTAGCTTTTAAAACTTACAGGTGCGCTTATCAGAACGAATCACACTGATGCACTTAAATCATAACCACACTTGGGCATTCAAATAATACCTGCATCGGTTTCCGACATTTTGAAAAATGTAAAATATGTTATCATATCGATGCTCTTGTGCAAAAACGCACCGATGCATTTAAATAAGACATAGCACTGATACACACCTATTTCTCGAATTTAGAAAATAAAAAGGAATTCAACCGTCTTGGTGCTCTTATAACAATTACAATGCTGATGCATTTAAATACAAACTGCACCATTGCAAAAAAAAATTAATCACACCATTTTGGGTTTGAAAAAAAAAATTTGTATCATGTGAGTGTGTTGAAGAAATTTGGTAACCCCCGAAATTTCGGTGCAATTTTCCTATAAACACACCAGTGCTCTTTAGTATCCAAGGAATCGATGTTCA
The DNA here is from genome assembly GCA_000404065.3 of Pinus taeda. Taxonomy (NCBI): domain Eukaryota; kingdom Viridiplantae; phylum Streptophyta; class Pinopsida; order Pinales; family Pinaceae; genus Pinus; species Pinus taeda. The sequence goes on from APFE030905084.1 coordinate 106,428, forward strand.
CATAAAGTGAAAAAGGATGCATTTTTTTTTAAATTAAAAAATGAGCGGTAATTGATTTTTGAAATCTGATTTCATAAAGTCTTTGAAATAGTAAAGAGTTATTCACTATTTCATTAATTTTCCCAAAATTTTGAAAGAGTGATTTGCAAGAGAGACATAATAGGAACATTGTGCAGTACGAGAATACTTTGGAGCAACAGAACTATTCAGAAGATTAGAAGCCAAAAACTATGGTGATTGACTCAAAACCATGCAAAGTAAAAAAACCAAATTTATTGTTTATTTTACTAATAATTTTTTTTGCAATTTTTGTTAGGGTTTAATTAGAAGAGAGATCATTTCCAAGAGAGACATATTGGGAGCACTGTGGAGCAGAAAAATATTTTGGAACCTCAAAAAAATCAAAATTTGAAAGGTATGATGATTCACTCAAAACCATGGATAGAAAAAAATTTAAAATTTGCTATTGATTTCACTATTAATTTTTTTTACAATTTCCGTTAAATTCATTCACAATTCCGATTAAAAGAAAAAATGCTATGTATAATAAAAATTCTACTATTGATTTTAGTAGTAAAAATTTTAGAAAAAAAAAAAAGATAAAAAAATCAATACTTACCCTAAACCCTTGTTTCTTCTTGCTTATGTGAATGCAAAATTTCACCTTAGGGTTTAACTCCCTCTACCACTTCACAATTAGGGTTTTTCATTTTAGGCATTTTAGATTTAATGGGTATGTGTACTTACTATACATAGCGAGTTTGACATGTAGAGTAGATGGATCACTTATTGAATTACATCCAAACCCCGTCAGCCTTGTCCATTTTTTAAATAAAAATGATATATGTACTGCGGTGTGCCCTATGTATTATAATGCATTCATGCACCCTCTGTAATACAACGAACCCGTATATGATAACATTTTCTGTTATGTCTAGTTTTTTCATCATTGCTCCCAGTGTAATATAACACACCGATGCGCCTCTTCCAAATAACATCATTAAGTCATTGAAATGTGTTTATCATTACAAATTGCACTGTCATAATTTAAAATTATTTTAAAAAAATAATTTTCATTGATGGTGTTGAACAATCAAACACTTGGTGTGTTTAGTGGAGTAAACACACCAATGTGTTTGTTCAAATAAATGCATGAGTTACTAGAGCTCATTTTGGCTAAAAATTATTTGATATATGTATAAAATTTATTTAATGGCTTATGTATTGAATGGTACAGATTGTATATTGATAAAAAAAAAATATGAGAAGGTGTCAGGTAATAAAAATACTAATCGACACAATGATAGAACATCGAAAAAGGCAGAGAAGGCAAGTTTGTAATTTCCTTACAAAATTAATATGTTTGAACTATATGTAAGTTTGACTAAAATGTATTAGTTAGTGTGTGTCATGTAGAGCAACAAAATAAAGAAGGTCAATAATATTATTTCTAATCTAAGTGCAGAAAAGCGTAAAATCTTGATAGAAAAATTGTAAAAGGATGAATCAAGTGAATGATAAAATACTATTCAATATGAGTTTTTTTTTTAACTTTCATTAATAATATACTTAATAATATTAGATAACATGTTTGAAACTATATATTAATTTATACGCGTTTAATGTTTTATAGGGCACAACAATGAATGAAAAGATCAATGTCATTTTAAGAAAATAAAAATTATAGAACATGTAAATGACAACGAATTGGTCCTTAGCTCATCTAGAGTGGTGCTGGAGGTTAATGAAAGCGGTGAATTCTTTTACAAAGCTATGAGGGATTTCGAGGAATGAACATATAGATGTACTTTCCACTTATAATACAAAAATGAATCCTATGATTCTAAGAACCAAAATATATTTAAATTATAAGAAGCCTTTCAAGAGCAATGGTCAATGAGACATGCCATACATGCAATAGAAAAAACATACAACAACAAAAAAGAATCCTTCAAAAGGTAATATTCCTAATTTAAATTATTTTCTAGAATTATATGTATATATTACTACAAACCATTTATTTATCAATATCAATTTTTTTATATTTAGTTTTCATATATGAATATAAAAATAGTTCATTACTTTTTAGAGGAAGATTATGAAAATCTCAAATGATCAATGAGCTGATATGTGAAACATGTCAGTAGGAATGTCCAAAAAAGCATATAAGGAGATGGTCAAAGAAATGGACATAATTACCTCACAATAGGAGCCATCTTAACAACAACGTGCTTCAAATGTATGTAATCATGATTGAATTTGTACATATAAAAAATTAATTTAGCATTAAATATTGATTTTTAAGTATATTCTTGCAAAAAAAAATGGAACTCATTCAGCACATAAAATATGACGATAGGGAAGAAAAGGGTTGATATAAAATCTTGCGAGTAATTTTTAATGTTGGACCCACTTTCATCTCATTCTCTCTGGGATCATCATTTCATTTCGCTCTCTCTAGAACCATATATCAAGGACCATATATAATCTCGCTTAGGGACCGATTTAATATAATGTGGCCAATCATTAGTAATATGGCTAAAGGCCCCACTCTCGAATCTCACTAATAATAAGGTATAACATTGTTATTTTATATATAACATGTCCATCACAATTATTATCATCATAACATCAAACCAGAATAACAATTATTATCTTATACATTTATATTAAGAGTCAAATATCTAGAATCTTAACCTGAGGTCCTCAAAGAATAATGCATCAAGGCTAATGTCATATCAGGATCAATCAACTAGAGTGGGCACTATAGGTCTAAGGTTTGCACCAAGTCTATCCTAAACCCCTCATGATCCAATAGAATGTGCTCCAACATGAACATCATCTACCAATACAAATTTACTGTCAGCATATATCTATTAGCTCTTTCACATGTGTGCCTCATGTCGGGGATCCAACTTGTCCATTTTTTTTATCACTTCAAAATCTAATAAGGAGGTTAAGTGGGAAGAGGCTTCCCCTTCAATGTGGGTCAACTCCTCTTATAGATGAATCGAGATTTTCTCCCTATATATCGATGAAAATCCTTCTATTCGGTGATGTAAGCAAGTATTCCCTCTATAGGCTTACTCCTCATACTAAGCTTCCCCTCTCCTCACAAGGCCTCTCTGTAGAGGCATCGCACATACATACCCTGGTAATTGTGTTGCGAAAAAAAGGTTTTGCAGGCCACGCAGGGGCTCACTCACCCCAAACCACTTCACCTTCTTTAGGTCAAAGGAAATTTGAGAAGGAACTTGAGATTTCATCAACCGATTAAGTTGACCATCAATACATAAACCCAACCACACCTCTCCAGGACTCCACCTACTACTTACGCCTTGAGTGCAATCAATATCCACCTCATTCCACTTCTAGAATTGTTGAATGAATTGTATTCCAAGGTTCTAAAACTTACAATACACCCCCTGGTAAATTTCTATATGATTTACATTGATGTATATTATTTATTTCAAATTTCATTATTCTCACCAATGTAGATACACTCATTACACTTTATTTTTATATTTGCAGATAGAAGAATATCAAGAAGATGAAAACAATCAAGGCAATAAAAAAACATTCCTCCAATTAACCCAAGTCATGGAAGTAGCTAGAGCACTGAAAGTAGTTCTAGTGAAGAATGATAATATATTTGGATATCAATTGAACATGTTGTATTTTTTGAAATAATTGTCTATGAAAATCAAACATTTTGTTTAATGTAATGGACATAGTGTCCCAATTGAAAAACAAGGGGTTACCAATAACAATCCCATTTCGTATTACAAAGAGCCTCTTATTAATATATAATAAAATACATTTTAATGTATTCTATTATTTTATGTAGTGCCACTTTGAAATGTTACATCACTCATTAAATATATGGATCATTAAATATTATAATGAAGCGATGCGAAATAAGATAATATAAAAAATTAATCCAAACATCATATATAAATTCACTAATCAAATTTTAATTTATATGAATATTTTTATAAGATATATGCTGATTTTTCGATGAATAATGGATTTAAAAAATTGCAATAATTTCACTATCATAGGTCGATGTTTCCAAAAAAGAGAAAATTGTATACAAAAAATTGGTGCTTCCATATCATAAATAAGTGTGATTGCGTTATGTTATATAAAAGCACCATGATGACATATTTTTTCATGACCACTGCCTTTTTAGAAAACGACAACACCACGACATTTAGTTCTTCAAGCATCGATATTGTTTGCAATTAACTCTCCGGTGCATTGTAATTCTTAATGCACCAGTGCTTTCATAGAACTAAAAGGAACCAGTGCATTATTAAAATTAACAACACCGATCCTTTTATATCCCTAACACACTAGTGCATTTATACAAAAAATATGCATTGGCACTGCAAGTTCAAACAAAAGTATTGGGACTACAATTATTTTTTGCATGCCCCGGTGTCATTCCTTAAAAGAATGCCCTGGGGCATTTTTTGATATATAAGCACTGGGAGGGTATACAATTCAGGCACCGGTGTTCTTTTCATTCAACACCTCAATGATTTTATTTATGTATGCATGCCAAAGCTTTTATATATGTAGCACATTGATTCTACTTATTCCATGAAGCGCACCACAAAAGAAAACATTTGTTAAAACCTCCAGTCGCCTAGATTTTTTTCAGTTGTATGAAGTTCTATTATAATCTCTGCTACAAAAAACACTTGTTTTAGTGAATGTTTTTTTGACAATCTTTTCCAATTTTATAATACTAAAAACCTTTGTTATAATATCACTTAGAAGATATTTTCGTTGTAGTGATATAGAGGGATTGGTATTAGATGTGGACATGCCACCAATTAAGTATGCAATTCAAAACTAGATTGGACAAAAATAAACAGTCTTTCAAGGATTAAATTCTATGTAATTTCTTTCCTTTTTCATGCTTCGTTACGTAAATTTACTTTTACTTTAGTATGTAAGGAAACATTTGTTAGAAGATAAAAAAGGAAGAAATATTTTCTTATGTTTATCATTACTTGTGATATTCTTGTATTCTTATTAAATTTATTTATGTTCTTATTTTACCTTGTTCTCATCAAGAAATCATCAAATAAAAACATGAAGATCAACGACACCAAATATAGGCACTCATCCAGGGCTAAAACCCTATGAAGGGGAAACCCATTCAAGCTCTTCCACTAGTAGATTCAATTCAAATTAAGAGAATCCAAGACCTTAGATGAAACCAAAAGACTTCCCTCACCCCACCAAAATGATTAACCAAACTTAGTAGTCTCCTCCAGTCAAACAACTTCGACCCACTTACAACATAAAATTTCGGTCCTCCAGCTTCCAGAATTTCGACCTTCCTACAACAACCCATAAACTCGCACTCATGTAGAAAAGAGAGAAATTCATATTCTTCTTGCTTGAAAAGAGTGTCCTTCTTCTTCATTAGGGTTTTCTTCTTCTCCTTAGGTATTTTTCTCTTCCTTTTATACTTCATCTACTGCAGATCAAACTTGCTTTTCTTGTGCTACAAATGAGGTCGTGTTGTTGATCATATATAGTGGTTTATGGCTCACTTTGAAGGTAACTTGTCCTTAACGAGGCCGACTTAGTGGAGGAGGCCTAATTGACTCAATTTAAATTAAAATATTTTTTCATTATTGATATACAAAGCTGAGGAAGGTCTATTACATGATGATAATGACTAGGAATCAAGAAACAAACCCTAGAAGTCTACAATGACATCTTTGACCTAGAAATAAAATAACAAAGCATGAAACCCATGCTAAAAAATCATTTTTCTTTCACAATTAATTTTTTTTCTTTCTTTTGACAAATATATAAAATCATGACTCAAATACAATTGTGAAGACTGACGCTAGTTACATTCTTCAACACTCCCTCTTAACTAGGGAGGTATTCATAATTACATATATACATAGGTACATGGATGAACTCAAAATGATATGATCTATGAAGAGTCACAACACACATAGTGCTATAGATTAGATGCCTAACCAGGTATCTATTTAGGTGAGAGTAAGGTGTGTTCCAAGCTTTAGCCACTCTAGGTACTATAAGGCTTAATATCTAACACCAACCTAGGGATCTCGGTGCATATCCAAGGCCAAAGCTCCAAGATGAACGCCACCCTCCCTACTTCAAGATCTAGACATCATCACAGGCCGACCCGATTTCCTCCCAAACATATTGTTTCCTCTGGATTTCCATTTTTACAGTATAAGGGATGAACTATGAAAACAAATATAATCACACACACACCAACAATCACAGATAATCATATCATATTCTGAAATCTCTGTATCTTTAATCATAGTAGTTGCACCAATTAATATCTATGAGTATTGAGAGTACTTCCAATAATTTCTGGAGATATCCATTTTACGATTCTTATGATGTGAGCATTGAAATGAAATGAAACAAAATCATCCATGGTGAGAGTCCAAATAAATCAATATGCTTTGGATTTCACTATATGTACAACATAGTCTCAAAAAGGTACTTAGAAGGAAGTATATTATATTGCATTGTATGGAACTTAGTAATATGGTAATCTACATGGTGAGTTTTCACATATAAGTGGGTTAGCCAAAATAATCTTTTGATACTGATAAGAGTGTACAATAGGAAAGTTGAAAGAATGTTCCTTGAATTGTTTTAGTATTGTGGATCTTTTTATCATATATTTCAGTATAATTAGTTACATTATACTTTTTCCTATTTCTTAGTGTCATGCGGAAAGAGTTAATCTTGCGGAGAAAACCAACCTCCCTAGAAGCTTAAAGCTTTGTAGTGACAAACAAGACAATTAAGAGCAATCCTTCTCTAAACATGGATTTACCATACGATAAATCAAGTGTTTATATCCTACCTGTAGTCCAACGCTGTTGTAGTAGTCCAGCCTCGTCGATCCGGATGAGCTCCTCCTTCACTTCGAAACCTACATTCACTAACAATCAAACGATTAAATAACACCTGAATATCTCATAAAATAAAACATATCCAACATACAGACCAAGGAGTATATGAAACAACTTATTAATAACAAATTGTTGAGAAGAATGGACTTATTTGTATTAATAGGAAACAAAAGAAACCATTACAAATTGAGCCTT
>APFE030905094.1:0-12996 GCA_000404065.3 Pinus taeda
TGTTGACCCTGCCGCCCGCACCTACCTACCAGTTAACGAGAAAAGCCTTCAACCCCACAAGGTGTGGTTGGTGGCAGGGAACTCAGAGAAGGGGCTGTCACACTGATCCCAACTCTCTCCGTTTTAGCTATCTCCTAGGTTAGCTAAGGGGGGGTGGGTCCCTAATGGAAAGTTAAACTAAAAGCAAAGATGTAAAGTTCTAGGAGAATTATTTGAGTTAAATAGATTGTTAATCTAAGATCTATAAGCAAAACATGATATAAGCAACAACCATTAACCATACGATAAGCATGAAACACATAAATGACCAGTGCCTTCAAAACGTTGCTCTTTCAGAAATGAAAAGATTTTTATTTGTATTTCTTTTTATGCTCAGAATGAAAACAAATGCTTTTAAATGAAAGGAGAAAATTTGTTTTAACTTTTCAAAAAAATAGAAACTAAGCTAAGGGCTCAAGAAACTCCCTCTTGAGTAAATCTTTTTGATGTCTTATGAGCTTGCTGGCTTGAACACCTTGTGGGACCTTCGATATCGTTGGAGGTGACTGTTCCCGCCGAAGAAGTCCTCACACTCCAACAGAGCTGGCAACCTGTCCCTTGAAAACACAGAAAACACTTGCAAACGAATTGTTAGTGCACAAGAGACTTGGCATATAGAGACCAAGTTGAGCTTGTCATTCAACCGAGAATGGACAAGCTGCAACAAGTGTACAAAATATACCAAGCCCAGAGGAGATTTGAGATAGCTGCAAATCTCTCCTCCCTAGACAATAGTGCCCTCAGGCAAAAAGAAAAACAACTAGATAGCAAATGAAAATCAAATGAATATCAAACGACACAGGTATACCTCATGTACCAAAGCATGCACCACAAGAGAAGCTAGTAACCCCAAAGACTTCTATTTATTTATGTGAAAAGTAAGTACAAAATCCGGCAGAGTCTCCGCCCGCCCAATAGCTTGTTCTATCCTGATACACTAAGAGCCCAAGGCTCATATAAATAGGAAAATGGGAGGAGATCCCAAAGCAAAAAGACCATGACAAGTGGCAATGGTGAAGATCTCAATGCTTAGAAACAATGACAAGTGTAGCAAGTGACAATCCCAATGAAAAAATGAAATGACAAGTGGCTTAGAGGACTGCTGTTTGATTTCTAACTGGCTGCCTTTGAACTGGAGATAACCGCCTGTTGCTGCCCACGTTAAACACTGACTGCCCTTTGCAAACTTGCTGTCCACGTGACTGCTGTTTTTGCTGAGTTAACTGGCTGTGTAATGGCTCCCTTTGATGCTGAGCTCGACTGCCTCACGTACTTGCTGTTTAACTGTTGACTGCCTGTGTAAATGGACTGCCACATAACTGCCCACGTTAATTTCTGAGCTCGGACTGCTGGAGTATATACGTTGTATTGACTGCTGAGCTGCCATGTAAACGCTGAAATATATGCCTGTTTGACCCACGTAACTTTTAACACCGTTTGAACTTGCTGTGCCAGCGTGTATTAAACTGTTGATGTTAATGCTCTTGCCAACGTAAATGTTTATGAACTGCCTTTTAATTGCTGACTGCTGTCCAGCTCACGTGGAGCTTTCACTGCCCAATGTAATGCTGTGGATGCGTACGGCTGAGTTGACTTCCGTACGGACTGCGTACGGATTTTTTTTTTGTTATGTGCTTATTTACGGTGGGCTGAGGTGGGGTCCCTTCCTTCATTTAACTTTAAAAATTTAACCTTATAACTTTTATCAAAGTTAAACTTCATAAATTCGATTTCCTCATGACTTCAACGCTGGCCCAGTTTGACTTTGACTTTTTGTTGACTTTCTTTGACTTTGACTTTCTGCTGAAACTTTGACTTGAGGTGGGCCCCACATTGCTTGCCACATCACCCTTGATCTTCTGCTTGACTTCCATGTCAAAATTTGACTTATTTCGACTTTGGAAATTTTTAATTTTTTTTCCAATTATTCATTTTTTTGAATTTTTTCTTCATTTTTGCCACTGTCACTGGAAAAATTGCCTTTTGAGGGACTCTGAGTCATTTTTTGACCCCCAAAGTAGGCTCTAGGAGAATGCTGGGCCTCTGAGGATGAATTTCGACTGGTCATATGCCCCAGACATCTCCTAAGGCCACTTATTTATGCCTTTACATAAAAAATAATTAAAAAATCCCGTTTGCGGGAAATTTTTAACTATTAAAAAATCCTACTTAGACCTAGCCAAATTCCACGAAACTTTTCGTGTGATCTAGTATGGTAATATACAACGACCCTAGACACTAAGATGCGTCAGGGGCTCAATCTTCAAACCGTCACCTCGGCTTTGGGGTGTGCACGAGTGAAAAAATCCAGAGAATTATCCGCCTCTGAAAAAGAAGGGAAAAGAAGGGATAATTAACCGGATAAAAAAAACACTCCAAGGTGTACTCGTTTGCTGATCGAGTCCCACATCCTAGGCCTGTTACAAATTCAAGAAACATCATACTAGCATCACTTATTACAATTCCCCGTAGGGTGTGGAATCTGGGTACAAAGAAGAAAGATGATGAGAAGATAGAAGGAGAGTTAAAAAACTCTGTTGACTGATGACATCTGATGGTACAAGTGTCCTCTGGATCATCCTTGGGCAATGGAGTCGTCACATAATCATCAAGTGCTACTCCAGCAGTCAACAGGCTATAGAACACATCTAGAGGAGGAATCTCCTCTATTCTCAAAACAATTTCAGAGGTAGGAGTGGCAGGAATGTGCTCTACCTCTTGAGTACTTACAGTTTTCTCTACTATAATTTCTTGAGTTGTTTTGTGTTGTGGAGTCTATGGCTCAAGTGCTTGTTTCTCTGTATGGAGTTTTGTATTAAAATGCTCCCATTCTTTCTCTAAATCAATCACCGAGGGCTTTGTTGACTGGGTGGAGGTGGAATGAATTTCAGCCTGTTTTCCAGCTGAGGTTTGCTCAGCTGTCTTTTCTGTAGATTGGGTTGTATCCTTTTCTGACTCCTTGTTTTTGCTTCTCCCATTCTGTGACAATTGCTCTGATTTCTCTAACTCATTGGTAGATTTCTCTTGGGACTCTGCTTGGTAATCATCTTTATAATTTCCTTTGGAACTTCCTTCTAGGCTTACTCTGGGAGTTGGCTCCCTTATTGGTTCAATCAATAATTGGTCCAATGGTACTTTAACAATCTCCTTTCTCTGTATTGATGAAAGGCTTCAAGCTCTTCTTGGTCAAAAAGTAGTGATGACATGTGCTTCACTTCTGTGAATGTCTCTTTTTGTAGGAAGATGTCATCAAATGCATCTTCCTCATGATTGAATACCTTCACTTTTACCATGGTAGTAAAGTCTTTGGCAGTGCCATTTGGGTCGTATTGGCGACCTAGGAATTTAGGTAATTTCATGGATTGCATGATCTCTGCCTCTTTGAATGCATAGCCCAGATCGTGCAGTGCAAATGCTCCACACTGTAACGGAAATGTAGGCCAAATGGTCTTTTTCGCTTCCTTTAGTCCTTTGCTTAGCCCACTCTCACTAGTTGTTTGATAGGCTATCTCTCTAGCCATCAATTTGTCTAGAACAGAGAATGGGAGGACATGAGGTGAGGTGATGCTCCCAAAAACCCTGATATATGTGAATGTTTCCTCCCCAAACCATCTGGCCACTGGGAGGATATCTACCTCGGCTTCCTTATAAAATCTAGGGGCGTCTCAGTTGTAAACCTATTTGTGGATAGGCAACATGACCCCATGACAAATTTTGTAAAAATGCGGGTGAAACTGAAACTCCCGCATGTCTTATGATATATATGAATGCGAAGTGGATCTTTCACAGTCCATTTCCATCCCATGATAGGAGATTTTGAACGAAAACAAATTGCATCCATCACATGGGCACTCATAAGAAATGGAGAGTAAACCCTCATTGAGACACTCATTTTCCTCCTATAATCGATTATTGTCTTTGCTAAATTATCAGACAAAATTTGGCCCCAATTCATTATGGTTGTGTTTACAACTACATCTATTAATGGCAACCATTCTGGGGAAAATTTAGTGCTATCAGGCTTGCATAACATCCTACATAGCATGGCTGCTGCAAAACTATGGGGAGGAGAAATAGATGCAGTAGAGTACATACGCGCTTTGTCCTTTTTGATCTTGCCCTCATTATTCGACTAGGTCCGGATGACATCTGCTGGGTCTTCATTTTTTTTGGCAAACTTCTCAAGGAATTGTTTGTTGTAGATGGCTTGTGGCTCTAGTAGGTGGTACATAAGTCGTAGGTTGTCTGGTGAAAAAGATCCCATAACCTCTTAGCTTCTATTCTTAAATTCTTTGTCTGAGATATCGGCCCGATCAATAATCCACTTGACCATATCAGTGTAAGGGATTATCTCTGGGCGTGCGGCTATGCGATGCAGAAATGAGCATGTCGTCTCAAAAATGGTGACATCTGAGGAAGTACGACCGTTCTCTGTGACCTTTGTTTCCAGAGGTCTTGGTTGCTCTTCTTCTAATAAACCATACATGGTTTCCCACGTAGAGGTCCCTCCTCCTCTGTTGCATGTAGTATCTGAGAATAAAGGAGTCATTTCTGAATTCTCAGACGCAACTGCCTTACCCTTCTTTGCCATCGCTCCCAAAGACTCCTTCTGTGGATTTTCCCAGAAAATGGAGAAAAACAGCAGCTATCAGATATACAAAGATAAGAATGAACGTAAGCTGGGATAATACAAATAACTTGAAAAGGTGATAAGAAAGGAATTTTATTTGAACGTAAGTGAGAAGATATCATATCACCTTGGATGGCTTTTCACACATAAATGCCATTTAAGTTTTAATAAATTCCCACTAATGGTTTGTTATCTCTTAGCTTTAATGGTCATTAATGTCTGAATCGTAAGTTGGGAAGAAAGCTTCTAGGGTGACGAGCCTGTAAATCGTGAAAATGGCGATTTTTTGATTTGCGAAGCAATCTTGCAGATCGCATTATCGCATTATGTATGTATGTTTTCCTTATTGTTTTTGTGTTATGCGAGATGCAGGCCGCTTACTACTGTTTCCAGGGCATGACCCATTGGTCAGGTTTTCTTGTGTAAAGTGCTTTTCATTAAGCAGCGGACCTATATACTTGTCTGTGACATATCCGGGAGTGGGTCCAGGTTTCTATCGCATTTCGCAATTTCGACGGGCAGTAAGTTTTACAGTGTTCCTTTAAATGTCCGAAATGCGATGCGGTAAAGGAATTGTTGTTATCGCAATTTCGCATCTCGCACCTTTTTAAGGTAACTCTTTAAGGTGCGCCTTCTAAGAATAGCAATATAGGATGTGGGCATTAGTTTTTATAAAATGCCTGAGGACTTAGTTTATATAAGAAACATACTAGTTTCAATGTATTAAAGCATGGAGTCCTCTTTTGATCGCTTTTCGCTAGATTTGGTGGATTAGCAAGGCTTTCAACCACGCTTGATTGTGCGATATGCAGGAAAGGGAGACATTTAATAGTTTTTGAAAAAGTGTTTAACTGATATCTTGTTTTATTCCAAAAATTAATAAAGAAAATGCCTAAATGCTAAACTTTTTTTTGGAAAGAATTTTTAAAGGGTCCCCATTTATTAATGTAATATTGACTACTACTATTAACAAATGGGGGGTTGTTGAGTAGCCCAACACACCTACAATGTACTCTTACATATATTTAATGGAAGATAGGGTGTACATGTGCAGTTGTGGCAATTTCTTTGTACTTGCATTCTTCTTTCTTGTGTGTGGGTATTGCCATTGCTGTCTAAGTGTGCTCATTCCTCTCTGCTGAAAGGAAATTGTGCCCAATTTCTGCTCATCAGTTTAATTTGACAATGGGAAGAAACAAACAGAACAACTTGCATTTTAACCATTTCTTCATTTGCAAAAGCAGTAATATACCAGCAAGTGAGCATGCAAAGTCTGCTGAAGCCATATAGTGACCCCAAAATGTGTCCAAAAGTATTTGAATGTTAAAAAGTTTAAAATATTAATGAATAAATAAACAAAAGATGAAAGAGAGGAACAAATGGAAAATCAAGATACTGAAGCAGAATGAGAAAAGGGAGGATGATGAAGAAATGTGAAGAAAAAAAGGAAGGAAAAAGAAGGGAGGCACAAATGTACATACTAGTTTGCAGAGAAAGAGAGGCATGGAAGAAGAAACCTGAAAAAAAGTGTTTGTTGTTATGGTTACTTTTTAATCTGTTGTATGAGATCTGAAGTTTTAACAATAATGACTATGAATATTTTCCTGAAAAAGAAACAGAAGTTTCATTCTTTTGTGGTAGCTTTTGAATGCTGATTTTATTTAGATTCTTTGTTTTTATTTGCTTTGAAACAATGGACTAAGATGGTTGTCAAGTTGAAATAAGTTGATATGAATGCAATTTCATCATTGATTGATGAATCCAACAACTAACTAAAAAGAAACAATTCAGATTCAATGTTAGATACCAAGAAAATGCAAGCCATATCAAAAATAGTAGAGTCTAAGAAATGACCTCAGGCAGCTGCTTATGTGCTAGAACCATTTCTGGCTCAATTCGAGGAATTGAGCCCGTCATGATGAGTCTGTTATTATGCAACTGAAAATAATATGGAAGCCTTTATGTTCACTGATTTGGATTAACTCTTTCCTAAAGGCAAAGCCAAAAATATAAGACAAAATCCAAACACTTGTATTAGCTGCACAGAAATGCAAGCAGAACAATGCAAGAGGTACTATGAAACCAAGCAGTGAAACTTCAATAAAACACATATATTTGTTCCCATAAGACATTAGCAAAATGGGAAAAAAGAGGGCTGAAATGAGAACTATGTTAGCCCCTCAGACTTCCACACCCAAATTACGAGCATAAAAAGCTTCAGTGGTTACTGTGTAATGCATAACTATTCAACCAACTAACGGTATGCTATCATCAAGTCATGCCTTGTCTTCATATTGGATGATCCTGCACCACCAGGGAAATATATATGGCCAGCACATACCTCCCAATGGAAACCCTAAGGGCAGCAATAGCACCATATGTTCTTAGTTGCCTGCTATGGGACAAAGCCTAGACTAGGTGATTCCATGTGACTCCACCAGTGCCTCAAAACCCTTAGACAGGTAGCAAGAAATTAGAATAAACAGGGTTCTACACAGAGGGCATGGCACCTCTCTTAATCTAGTTAGAATTTCCCATCACCCCTTGTGGTATGCCCAGATAACTAAATATAATAAACCATATGGAGATACATATCTGATCATAGTTTAATAAACACAAGTACATGTAGGTAGCTACCAACTTCCAACAACTAAGTGCCCAAGTGACCATCATAGACCCCCACCACGATTAATCCACATCCATAACACCTTCCAACTCAATAAATCAAAGCAAACAAATAATTATAAAAAGCATGGTGATAAAATATGCACGATAAAAGCATAGAACCACATGAATAATCATGGTACCAAAGTCAATGCCATATTAAATTAAGTGCATCATCATGCTACCAGCCATGATTAAGAAAATGGAGATAAAAATAAAATGAACCAAAATAAATGGAAAAGAAGTCTTTGAGCAAGAAATGTCATTTGCAGCCTACATTAGTAAAACTTTGGATTGCAGCGGAGACAATCATTATGTGTTCTTTCAAGTCATTGTTCCATATAACAACTGTGTTATTAAATGTCACATGCCCACTTTACTAGATTCCTAATGCACTAGGCCACAGTCTGAACTTTCACCAGGCCATAGTTCTAAAGAAATCATTAAGTTGCATTTAAAAACTGTGCAGTAGCTACAATGCAATACTCTATTGAGCTGTGCCAAGAAAAAACAACAATGAAGATCATAGGCAACAACTTGCAGAAAAATATAAAATGCTGCCTCCAATTGCATTGCAACAATGCATCGTCCTTAGCTTTGTTGTTCTAATCCTAAAGTGCCAACCACCCTCTTCTAGAACCTATAGACTGCCCAGAAATACAAAATTGTTGCAGTCATAATAGGATTGCTCTCTATGGGTAAAATTCTATCAGGAACTCCTCATCCTCTAAATTTTTCATCATAAATGTAGCACAGTAATAAAGTTGGAGAGTGCCCTACTCTATAATACATGCATTAGAATATATATAAATTCATAGCTCTTGAAAGCTAGGTGATTGAAGTTACAAGACCTATACATCATATCATATGGCTTTAAGGGTCAATAGATGAATTTTTCCCCTTCCCCTTTCCGCAATTATTCATCACATCACTTACCTTTTACTTAGGGACCTGGGAAATACACTTTGTCCTAGGACTTGACACATGTATAAGGTTTGATGTTGTTCCCCCATGGTAAAACTTCGGCAAATTCTAAAATTTACCTTTGTTATGTTGTGTTGCAAGAAATCACAAACAATATAGCACCTTATGGCTCACCAAGAGGTTGGACCCACCGCTACAAGTGGGCACCTTGCATTGGGATCCATGTACCATGTCTCAAGATCCTTGAGACTGCATTGAGATCTGTGTACCATGGCTCGAGATTTATGACACTGCATTAGGATCTGCAATGTTGCCTTGGGATCTGTATACTTCTATTTGGCCATATCGACCAACATCAGAATCCATGTATTACATTAGGAAACATATCACTACACTGGGATTCGTGACAATGCTTTGGGCAATGACAGGGATGCCACAACATCACAACTACCACATGGACCACTCAGGGATTGCCCTCTTATCTAATTGGATGCCTTACTCATGCATATGCATGATTATTCCATCTAGGACCACACATGGGAGGTTGTTTGAGGTGATGGAGGGCTTCTAGGAGGTGGTTACACATGATCGCAGGATGTTACAACAATTAACGGTGATGTGGAATTGACCCCATTATTTATTTTGAGAAGCACCCTAGCTAAGGAGACACATGTGACACCTTACATTGGATGCTCAACTTGGACGTCCCACACATGTGGCACGATGTCATGTTTGTGGGAGGATCTTACACATTAAGATGACTTCTTCCTTACTTTCGGGAGTTAGCTAGAGGAGCACTATTGACCACTAAAGTTGCATTTGAAGATTTTTTGAAGACTCCATGCCCGAAAGGATATTTAAAAGCATTCCAGCACTTTCAGATCATTCAGAGTTCCAGATTTCATCAGGGCTTGTAAGCCCCTTTCTTCTCTGTTTCTTCATTTCTTCTCTCTTTTAAGCCTTCTCATCTATCAAGCTTTTCTCTCCTCCCCTCATTCACAAGGATTCCTCTTTAATACCAAGTAGTCAAGCCATCAAGATCGTATCTCCTTGAGGAAAGCGAGTTCTTTCATTAGGGAAGTCCTCATTGTATTTTCGTAATAAACATTGTACCTCTTTTCTTTTGTTTTTTCATTGAGCTTTCTTGAGGAAGAGTATTTGCTCTTTGAAGCTCTCCTCAAGGCCTAAGTCCATGTTTCTCTATTAGATGGCTTCATATGAAATAATAAAAAGTTTCTTTGAGGGAGCTTGGGGATCATCCCATTCCTTCTCTCCTTTGAGAGAGGACTCATTTGCATGGTGTTTGATTTGAGTTTTATTTCTTTTCTTTCAAGTAGATCTAATTTGTTTAGCTTCTAGCATTCCCATTCTCATTTTCAGATGCTCATGTTCTCAAGGATTTAATTTAACTACAAGTTTCATCTCATGCATTGCTAAGCTAACTCACGTTCATACAATCCAATTTTCATGTCATCTTAACTTGGTTTTCACGTGGTTCTTATTAATTTCATATTGATTTAGTTTCATGCAACAATTGTAAATCTTTGCATCATTTCATTTAACATTTAGTTTTCACTTTCACTTGTACATGCCTTTACATTTGGATTACATTCACATGCAAGTGATATCTAACTTAGCTAGTTTAATTTATTGAAGCAACAATCTAATTTCCTTCACTACTTCCTTCATTTTAACTTAATTGTAATTTGATTTTCCATTTTGAGTATCAATCTACAATTGCAATTTAGCATTTCTCACTTGTACTTTGCATTTCATGATTAAAATCAACCTCCAAGAATAAGCTTGGTTGATAGACATTTAGGAAATCTTTTTGGATCTTCCCAAATCTGACTTTGGAGAAAAGGTTAAACACATGACCACACAGTTCTCTTGTGGCCGAGTCCCTTGTGGGAACGATGGCATGTGGGTTGACGTGAAGGATTAAGTGGATATTTTCTAATGAGGTTATACCTCTCCACTTGAAGCCTCTTGCAATCACCTCAATCCTTACCAGGTTGAAGGATTTGCAAAGAAGTAACATCTCCCAATAGGCACTTAACTAAAATCAACCAAGAACACCACAGCACACAACCACCTTACAACTTTGAATGGTTTTGCATGTATTTGGAGATTGGATCTTGTTGAACATTTTATTATTTTAGCTCTTTCTCAAATACATGCAATATATTTTGAAAGCACTTACATCTCTTTCATTTGCAAGTACTTTAAGTTTCATTCTTGTACCTTGCTCATGCTCATGTGGATTAAGCTTTAAGATTTATTGATGTTATATCATTGTTGTATGTAAGCATATTTCCTCTTTTCAAGTACAAGCAATATCTTACTTGCAAGCATTTATTTCCAATAGTACTTTCCTTTCAAAGTTGTACCCTATATTGTAGTTTTGATTTAATTTATTAATGTTTGTCTTGCAGCTTCTCATGTCATTGAACTTGTTGTATCTTGAAAGCATTATTTTATAGCAAGTTGTTACTATCCTTGGCATATTTCATTTCTTTCAAGATTATATCATTTGGCACTGGTCTACTTACATTTGCCTTCCAAGATACAATGTTGAGTCATATTGATCTATTTACATTTTAATGTTGATTACATGCTCATGATCATTTGTACTTGTTGAGTCTTTACTTATTGCTTCAAGCTACATTTCTAAGTCATTGAATGGTTGATGCTCTAATTGATCTACTAATCATCTCCTAGAACTTGTTAGTTTAACAAGCCTTCTTTAGCATCTTCCTTAGGGTCCACCGCCCTTAGTTTTAGCTAGGAAAGAGTTGGGATTAGGTGATAACCCCTTCTATGAGCTTTGCCACCAAGGCCACACCTAGTGGAGTTAAGGATTTTTCCCACATTAAATTAGGTGTGTAAGCAAGGCGACAACAAGCACCATAGTCCTTGGGCCCTGTTACCACAAAATCTTCCAAGCCAAGTGCAAAGCCCCACTAGGCATAACCAAACCTTGTGGCAACAAGAAATTGAACACAATCACCTCAACAACCTTTTTCTAGATATTTAGTGTTAATTGAACAACAAGGGAGACTTCCCTATATACAAATCATCTAAGGATATTCAATAAGAAGGGTTCAAGGTGGTGGATGAGGTCTAGTGATTGGGATAGGGTATTGGTAAATCCTAGAGGGCTAAGACAATCTTCACCAAAGTGCAAGCACTCCATCCCTACACCAATGATGTAAATTAGAGGGCTTGTTATAAGTTAGGGTGTAATAGATTTTCAATGATAAGGCATACAATTTCATATAACAGCTAGAAGAGATATTTTTACAATGATAAATCAACAAAGGATCAAGAATATCAATTAGATATGCAAGGTTTTGGGTTGACAATTGAGTTTTTATGGCTGAAACATGCATAAAACAGCAATCTAATGATGATGTCAACCTTAGAATTAGGGTTTTATAGTGCAATAAATGATAGATTTTATTTTTTAATCAAAAATCTATAAAATACCTATGAAAAGGGCAATAACACATCAAGTAAATTACCTTTCAGCAATATTTCAAAGAAACTCTAACCCTAGATATCTAGATAATAGATTTTTTTAGAGAGGAGAGAAAATATTGAGTAGAGAAATTGATCACCACCATTTAGACTAGTGCCTTGATCTAAATGGGCAATGGAGTCACCTAGGGCAAATTCAAACACGACGGCCTTGATGAAGAAGGTGAGAGGTGCTAATTTTGTAGTTATGATCGGTCTTCATAATTCATATTTTATCATTGATGTACTTGTAAAGCATGTTCTTCATTCTCAAAAGAAAATTTACATTCTCTATGTACTTGTCAAAAGAAAGTTTAGAAGGCTTGTTCTTCATGACCTCAAAAAGAAAATTTGAATTTTAAATTTCGGTTTATGACTCCACAAGAAGACCAAGTCAGCCCTCCTCCCTATCAAGTCTGCTCAGCCCTAAAGAGGCACCTATTCAGCCCCCAAAGAGACTATATATAAGGTCACTTGATCTCCCTCATTGAGAAGTTTGGATCTCATCATAAAAAGATATGTTTTTGCTCCCTTATGTGAAGAAGGACAAAGAGAAGAAGATTGAAGCTAGAAGAAGAAGAAGAGATCTCGCATGTGTGGAAGATGATCTCTTTGCTACTGGCACGTGTGACAAGACAAGGTCGAATTTAATATAGAGAGACTCTGTGGAGAAGTCTGAATTTATTGTGGAAGAGAGATTTTAACTGAGCCTTTGAACAAGTTTTCAAGTTGTTGTTTTGGAGGGTTGACTTGGCTTCCTGGTGGACTGTTAGACTAGTCATCTTGTTGGTTAGTTTGTATATGACTTTGATGTCTTGTTGAATTGATTCTCTAAGGAAAGGATTGTTGGGTTTTTACCCCATGTGGGTTTTCCCAGGGTAAATAGCTTGTGTTCTTTGCGTGGATGTTTCTTCATGATCATACTGCCATTATATTGTTGATGTCTTTTGTGTAATTGCTTAATGATGAAATCATGGATAAGTATGTGAAAGTGATCTAAATCATTAGAAGTAATTACCTATATAGAAGACCCTATATAAAATCAACAAGAGGGCCCAATCCTCTTCGTACAAACCCTAGTGACTTCCTTAATAGGGAGATTTTAAATTCAAGATATGCACAACTCGAAGTTCATTTGAAGGATTTGTTGACCATTGGAATGGCGCCTGAAGATTTTTTGAAGACTCCATACCCAAGGATGTACCAAAGGCTGCTTGCAC